>JAPYZJ010001588.1:0-26301 GCA_030522765.1 Ophioninae sp. B BG-2022a
GCGAAAAGACCCTGATAAAACTTAGTAAGCTCACAAAGCTATATCTTTGTGAGTTTTGCTCCGATTGACTTCCTATTAACAGACAACATTCTTGAGTTAGTATACTTTCATAATATGCAATAAAAAAAATCACTTTTTTTGAACCCTTAAAACCCTACCTCCCCCTTGAAAAAGATGAAAGGAGAATTAGGGAGAGTTGATTTCGAGCTGAAATCGCTCACGGGTCATGGACGATTCACTCATGAGTCTCCGAGAGAGAGAAATTGCTGATGGATAAAAAAAAAGATGGACGAAAATGAAAGAAAAAAAAAATGGAAGGATAAGCCATTTCCAGCTGTACGATGGTAGACGGCAGCTTAGCAATGTCGAGCCAAAGAGTCCCCGGGGACGTCCAAGCTTCACCTCCAGCTCGCAAAAAAAAGCTGGTGAAAAAAAGAGCGCCGAGAGAACGGAGTAAAGGGGAAAAAAGGGCGGACTACTTCGGAGCTACTGAAGTCAAATAAGATCGTCACGTGGTAGAAACGGAAGGCCCGAGATTAACCGGCATTTCCGCTCAGTGGAGCTTTATTGCTGCTCTTCTCGGCAGTCTTCATGAGAATAAGCTCTCGGAGGAGGATTTTACGTGTTTTCGCACCTTTATTCGTCCACACTTCCACGCCTACCGAAAAACCACTCACTCTCACCGTTATTCTCCCCTTTTTCGAGCCACTGTATGACCTAATGGTAAACTACTGCTTGATCCTGATACCGTAGTTGGATCACAAAAAGAAGAAGAAAAAACTCTTATTTCCAACCGCGCGAAAATTCGCTTCTCGCTTGTTAATTCACGTCGAGAAAAATTCTTCGTTTTGCCATGAAATTAAACCGGATTCGGCGATGATTTTTTCTAAGCAAATTCATTTTTATTTAGACTCGTTGAAATTTTTTTTTTTTCTTTTATATTCAAGAGGAATACTTTGCCTTTAAGTATTTTCGTCGAATTATGAATAAGTCTCAATTAATTAAAAAAATACGTGGCTCGATCTCACCGAAAAAAAAAACATTAAATCGATTTGTCAAAATAAAGTCGATTTCTATTTCCTGGAATGTCAATAAAAAAATCCCACGAGCTAACGTATTCGAATAAAAATTCCATTCGCTGGCGTATTAATTTAATTAACGCGAGAATATTTTTTCGCAAATCAAACTTCGCAAAGACGTAACGAAAAAAAAAAACAAGAGAAAAATAGAGAACATAAGGGTCATCACGTTTTCCTGGTAACTTGACCAGGTTTGAAAAAACTCGAGAGGAAACGCGAGGTCTTCAAATACGGTGCCTTGTGTTCCCGAGCGAAGCAAATTAATTTCTCATTTAAATGTATGCGAAAAGAAGAACGTCCGAGGGAGGGGAGGGGGGGGGGAAGGAGAGAAAAAGGATGAAGAAGAGTCGTTTCATAGGAGGAGGTTATAAAGGAACGTGTAAAACGAACTCGAAGTTTCTTTCATCCCGGACCAGTTGAACCCAAACCCCATATTTTATTATCTCCTCACGCCCCACTTTTCTTCCTTCTTTCTCAACTCTATATACAGGGTGTCCTAGCTAAGAATGTCATCACTGAAATGGGAGGTAGGGGGTGAAATTCTAAGACGATTGATATAAGCATGTATGGGTCCCAGATCAATTCCTGAATTGTTATTAATTTTTTACTGTAGAAAATGAGACGCGCCCGGGCCTACGTCGGTGAGTGACACGTACGTGGCCCGGAGTGGGTAGTTCCCGGAGGGGCGGAACCCCCACCATGCGGACTCTCCGGCTCGGTCGCGTCCGATTGGCTGCCGTAAAAAATTCATAACAATTCAGGGGTTCATCTGGGACCCATACTTGCTTATATCAATCGTCTTAGAATTTTACCCCCTACCTCCCATTTCAAGGATGACATTCTTAGCTGGGACACCCTGTATATGCATATGTACTCACGTATACACATAGATACGCCGAGAGACGAAGAAATAATACGAGTTTTGAATTCAACGTGTATTTCTCTCTGTATGAGTGTTAGTGGATGCAAGAATACTTCTTTTACCTTCATTCTCGCTTTTCTTACTTCTCGTTCTTCCTTGGATTTCTCTTCCCTCTTTATCGCACGGACTACGCCCTGATACGAAAAGAAACTCCGTCACGATCGACTTTTCCACTCCATCGGGATTCCTACTATTCCCTCCATCAATCGCTCATCCCGAGACCCAATATAACAAATGTGTGTATGTATACGTTCACAGGGAAGTATATTTCAGTCCTGAAAAGTACGGAGCCCTGGAAGTTCACCCCCTTCTCTATTCGAATTTCTCGTCATTGGTGAACGATATTTTGACTGGATAAGAATCCTTGCGAATTTGTACGTGAGAAGATATGACGCGAAAACGGAATAAATTTTCGATCTTTTATACACAGAAAACGCTGACTCAAATACTATGGTTTTTTTTCCCCCGTGGCCTCTGGGCGCCTTGCACTCCAACCTGATTTCTTTTCGACCCCTTTTGTCCATTGTGTATGCTTTTCAATAAATCCTTTGATACCTTCCCGATTTTTCGTACACTATGACGATGAAAGTGGATTTCATAGCTTATCAGTTTATTTTGATAGAGGGTGACTGTTTTCGTCTCACGCAAAAATTCAGTCGATTTACGGTGTAATGATTAAGTAATTTGGTTTTTTTTTCACTGCTGTTTTTTTTTTTTAATTGAAGGCTAATGAAAGGTTGGGAGTTTGTTTGGGTTTGTTTGTTTGGGTCGTGGCTAGCTGTGAATAATTGTTCTCTCGTTTTCGTTTTTTTGTATTAATTTAAGACATTAGTCCGTGATAGGTCCTCACCTCCTTCCGTTTCGTGCCATACGATACCCTCGAGGGTTACCGATGTGCCTGGCTCGCAGGGTCCCAAACACTCTGGTTCCGTGATGGTCCCTACGCTGGTCCCGACGCAAACATCTGACATGTCCTGCAACGCACAAAAAAAAAATGACAATGTAATCAGCAAACAGCGATCATTTTGAAATTATATTTTTCTGTTATGATAATAATAAAAATGATGCATTTACATTCAACTATAATTACTGTTATCTCTGTGTGTGATTAATAAAATGTAATTTAATTAAACGTAGAAATAATAATAATGAAACTATTTTATTATTGTCAAAATCACTATTATTGAATTATTAGAAAAATTATTCAATGATTTATTAATTACATGTAGAGATTTTTTATTTATTTTACTTTTTATTTATTAGTGAATGTAATTTTATATGAGTTAATTAAATTTCAAATATCTTTATTTATATATTCATACTTAAATGAAATATTTATATATTCGAAATTTATTTAAAATATCATTTATGGAAAAGCAGTTCGAGAGAATAAGTCAAACAAATAAGTCGAAAGTTTTCACATTTGCAATGTAACGAAAATTCTTTTTTTATACGATTATCAAATTACATTTTTCCCTAATTCTTACCAATACACGTTATTTATTACAATTTGCAATTTTTTGTTTATTGCTGGGCCTCTTAAGTGTATCAAATTTGGAAGTATTTTTTTTAACGATTTTCAAAGGACACGAGCAGAACAGAATTGAAAAATTTGTAATAAGGAAAGCGAATAAAGTCGCTGGGATTTTTTTCTGCGATTTTAAATGCGATGACGATCGTAAAGCAAAAAAAAACTTTTTATAGTTCACCACCTTCCTCCGTCGCTCTTTTCGGATCGTGAATTTCTCGCGGTCGTTTTCGAGTCGTGTGGGCGTAACAATTTTACTGGCAAACTCGAATTCCTAGTAAGTCGGTAGTTTTACGGGTTTTTTGCGAGCAAAGTGTTGAGCTTTGCTTTATTACTCTCGAAACTCGATGGTCGTTCGCGGAAGGTACGAAGAAATATCCATACGAAAAACGATGCGGAATTCGACCTATTGTATAACGCAAATGCAGTCTATAAAATGCACTTATCTGCCTAAATCGGTTGTCGACGGAAAAAAAGAGCCGCGAGCACCAGGATTTTGTATTTCGAGTGGTGCCCGGTTTCGATCTGTTTTCAATTTTAACAATCGATTTATCCGCATCGCTGTAACGTGAACTGTAAATTGAACGGAAGCTTCGAGGACGAAAAAAAAACGATATTTTTTTATTTGCACGAGTAGAGAACGGGGATAACGATAAAAATAGGTTTCATTCAATATCCGCAATGTTCACGAGATTTCTTTTTTACTAGTCAATTTGTTTTTAATGGTCAATTTATTTTAGATTTTTCACTAGTCAATTTTTTTTAGATTTTTTACTAGTCAATTCTTTTAGATTTTCAACTAGTCAAATTTTTTAGATTTTTTACTAGTCAATTTTTTTAGAATTTCAACTAGTCAATTTTATTTTCTTTTTTTTACTTATGAATTTTTTTTAGTGTTTCTAGTAGTCCTTTTTTAGTTATTATTTTTTTTAATGGTTTAACTATTTAAATTTTATTATCCAAAGATTTTCAATGATTTCCAATAATGAGTTTACGATGTATTGCACAATGAGATAATAAAATGAAAAACAAAATAACAAGTTAATATTCCGTATATATCTTTTTTGAGTCATCCTGTATGAAAAATCGTTGAAAAATATTAACTTCGAAAAATACGAGACAGCCCAATGTCGATTGTTCGCGGTCTCGATTATTTCGCTCGCGGTCCAATCGCTCTCAAATGAATCAATTTTCGGGATTAATGGCACGATATAATCGCCGTAATTGACTATCCATTAGTTACACTCTTCGTGATTCGGTCGGCTTTGCATATGTCCGTACGTGGAACCAGCTGATATTGAATAAGCTTCAAAAATCGCGATATTAAACGCTGAATATAACAATAGAGGAAACACTATTAGGGTCTAATTGACATTAGTTTTTAGTCACATTTTTAAACGGAGCTTTTGAAGTCCCACAGAAACAGCGATCATTGACACACCCCATTTTGGACTAATTAATTAATTAACTTAATTTTAATAAATATTAATCCCGACAAAATTTAATTCATATTAAATCAAATTTAAATAGATTCCCAAATAAAAAATGTATGTATTAAATAATGTCACCCAAATTTCAAAATTTAATTAAAATTAACGCAAATTTGAATATTTTCTCAAAATCAAAATTAACGTATTAATTAATGTAATCCAAATATCAAATTTTGACTCCTATTAACTCAAATTTAAATATTTTTCCAAATTATAAAAGAATCAATTAATTCATTCAACCCAAATTTCAGATTGAACTCAAACAAAATTTAATTAATATTAACCCAAACGAAAAGAGAAAAAAAATACTATGGGATCTACTTGATGTTTTCGAGTGCTTATAAAAAAAAAAAACTATGGAGAGTCCATTACTGTAAAGTGTTTGCTTTTCCTTTTGTCGTTCCTACAGCCTTCTCGTATATCGAAAAAAGGTGTTCACCGGGAATTGGGCATTTTCCTAATTTACGATTTAAATGTATAAGGCAAAAGTGGGTAATAAGAATTTCATAACAGTTGTAAAGCTCGAAGGTTGAAGGGAGAACGATAGAAAAAGGGGCACCAAGTTCGTGGCTGTGAAGTTTACGTGGTGTTAACAATAAAAAAAAAAAAAAAAGAAAGAAAGAAAAAACAGAAAAGTAATACGAGGGGTCGAAAGTTTGCCGAGGGCTTTCGTGACGAAGGGAGAAATCGATGAAGCTCCTACGCAACTGAGAACGTAATTTACGAGAGAAGTTTTATCACGCGGGTTGTTTGTCATGAGCGGTGACTATCGATTTTTCGCTGCGAGTTGATTGATTACCAGGTAAAATAATATTCCTTGCGAGGTTTCATGAAAATTCTATGGGTTTTGCGTTACCGTTTCTATCGTGATTACGGGAGATAATAGCGAGAAGACCTCGACGTAATTCGAGAATTTTGAAAAGTTGATGGGAATCGGATTTCCTAGATTCCGAGATCACGTCG
Source organism: Ophioninae sp. B BG-2022a (assembly GCA_030522765.1). Classification (NCBI taxonomy): domain Eukaryota; kingdom Metazoa; phylum Arthropoda; class Insecta; order Hymenoptera; family Ichneumonidae; species Ophioninae sp. B BG-2022a. Next base: position 5,983 of record JAPYZJ010001588.1, read on the forward strand.
TAATTGGATGGTTGTGTATTTTTATCCTCCCACTAGAATGATCGGAAAAACAAGAGGAAAAGACAACGAGGCCCTCGATCAACGAATAATCAGAATTTATCCTTTTTATTCCAATTATTTTTCAAAGAAAATAAACATTTTATATACACCGTTAAAATAATTCATTAAAAATAGTAACCAATTACTAAAACCATTAATTTTTAAAAATCATCGACATTAATATTTTAAATGTGCAATTTAAATAAAAAGGAAATAAAAAAATAATTCCATCGTTAGGAGAATGTAAATTTTGCGATATTTTTCCACACAAACTCGTATTAATAATTTCGGTGAAATCCAGCTTTCCGAATCCGCAGTGATTCCCTGATAATGAGCAGTGATAAATTAAGCCTTCTTCGTCCCTCCTTTTTCGTATCCCGATGTTTAACAGTTGAAATTTTAATAATAAACGCTTATTCGTGCATTTCGACACGTTTCACACGTTCCACACGTTCGACGTATTTTTTTTTCGAGCGCTAGAAGTAAATTCATAAAATTAAATAATGAAGTACTAAATTTGACAATATTGTTTTTTTTTCTAGCAGAGATCGCTAAAATAATTTTTTATTTTATCAAGAACACCATTCGTCAACGAACGGAATCTACAAATTTTAATTACGGAGGCGCCTTTTTTTTTTAAGGGGACTGCAGTTTTTGTGACCCCCCCGGTCCCCCGAAGCTTAAATCAAGTCCTGCATTGAGGAGTTCAGCTCGTGGCATTTAACGAGTAGCTTTGATTGTTAACGACACTCCGTACAAAGCCTTAAGTGTCGAAGAGGCAACTCTGAGAGTGGGGGGCGGGTTGGGGGAAGGGGAGGGGGGTAAACGATAAAAAACATTGTGTATTTCTCGCAGAAGACGCGTAGACGCATAAAACGAGGTTTGCGACGAGGAGCCGAAGGGGAGAAGAATCCAAGGGCTCTGAAACCGTCATCAGGCGTTTTACTGAAGACCGACAGTGCAGCATGATATAATTGATCAGAAATTTATCGCAAAAATTCCTGACGATTATTCGTTGCTCATCGATCGTATTAATGTTGTTCGTAGACTGAGATATTTTATAAGTATTGATAATTAAATTAATGTTGCTGAATTAATCGTTATTGTTATTGAAAATTACGTTGATGCTTCTGTTAATTGCACAGATCAATGTGCAAGTACAGATACGAGGAATTCTGACGAGAATTCGTAAAATACAGGCAAAAACGATTTGCTAGAAAGGTTAGTCGTGAAATTTATCTTTCCTTCGTCTTTCTCAATGACATTTATTTTGACATCGTCAGAATGAATCAGCTTTTACAGCTTTTTAAATTTCTTTTCTTATCCAAAAATGTATAACGCTTGAAATAAAATCATAATTTTCTATTAAAAAACTTTTCAAACATTTACACTATTTTTACGTTGTAAAAAGGATTTAGAGAATGAAAAGATTTTTTCGTGCCTCCATTCTTTCCTAATGACGATAAATACTGCATCGTTAAAACGCGACGACCTTATCCATTTTTTTTTATTACTATTCAAAGATAATTCTTCGTCCATCCAAGCTGTCAAATTTCAATATTAACTCGTGAGAAACGTTTGAGTTTGTTTGGGTTACCAAATGTTTGCCCATTTCCTAAACGGTAAATCGACAAGAAAAAAATGTGACAAAAAAGGATTTGTCCTTCCCCGATATATTTCAATGACATGAAAATCTTCTGGATTGAAAGCAACAAACCCTTGAGTCTTTTTTAAATTGTTGTTCAAATTCATTTTCGTAAATTGAAGCTATAAATTTCTAATAGAAAAAAAAAGAAACAAATATTTAAAAAATATTTTTAAATCATATTGAAACAAATAAAAATTCGAGAAAAAAAAAATCAGCGTCATTTTAACCAAAGTAAATTTCAACGTTTTTCGAAAATTCCCTCGAAATGTCCGAATGCACCAATCGACATTTCTTTCTTTGCCCAAATCTTACCACGTACTCACAACCAACCGTAATTTACATACGTACCTTAACACACTCACAGGCTCACATCGCGATATTTCACTGGAATCTTTCACTCGTTCAGTTTCTCATCCACGTCGAGAACTCGTAAATTACGTGTATCGAGGATATATCCAAGATTCTAAATTCTCGATGAGTACATGGCGTATATGAGAAACGACGAGGCACCAGTTAACAAGTTATAGTTTACAATATAAAACATGTTAACTGTATATGCATGCAGCTGTCGCATTCCCCCCCCCCCCCTCCCCCTCCCCCCACTCGCCCCTCTCTGCTTTTCTTCACCGTTCTCCCCTTCCCTTTTCAGCACACTCACTTTGGAGAGGTAAATATAAGTACGAAACTTTGAACGTAAGATCTTGGTCTCTGTCTCTCTCTCTCTCTCTTAGTCTCTCCTTTCGCAAACTTGAAAGTGATGTGAGACCGAACAGCAGCAAGGAACACGCTTTGCATTCTCTAGTGCTTCAACGACGATGAGGCATGCTATCATGAGTTCTGACGTCATGGGGTACGTCTATATGTACATATATAAGTATACATGCTATTTTATGTGCTACACACTACGTATTTACTCGTATACAGTATTTCATATATATTACATATATATACTAGAATATATGAAATATATACATTTGCATATATCGGGTGGTCAATAAAGAAAAACTTCGTCTAAAAAAATCGTGACGTTCCATGATGAATTTTGCTTTTCCATTGGGATGGGGTTTGGACTTTGGGAATTTTCTTCTATTTGGTGAATTGCCTGTGGACCCCCTGCAGAGACCTAAATATTTGGAAAAGCAATGGGGTTTCCTATAATACTATAATCAGATGAGAAAAGAATAATAATAATAGTTATAATTTTTAATTAAAGAAATATCAAGATAGTTGTAAACAATGATGATGATGTTGATAATGATGGTAATATTAATAATAAATCATGAATTAATCTATAATAAGAAGTAAATAACAAAATTTGGGTTTGAAAACTTTAAAAAATTATAATAATAATAATTGATGATAATGATGATGATGATAATAAAAATATGAATAATAGTGATGATGATGGTTATGACAAATAATTTATATAATTACTGAGACGGGATTCGAGACGTTTCTTGATATATAAACAAAAAATGAAAAGAATAATAAATGAGCTAAAAAAATGAATAGTACAGCTTTTATATCGAGCTTTCGTCGCTTTCAGACGGAAACATTTATATAAATAAAACGCAAGACGAAGAAAAATACGTAACGAGAAAATGTGTACATCTCTTGACTCTTCGCTACCTCGGAAAGTAGTAGCTTCGAAAATGCTTATTGAATTTACGTCAACATCTCTTTTCCCGGGTAATCCTCTTTTCCCACGCCCTCCATCCTATCCTCGTATTTTTATCTCTGCGCTACGAGAGAAAAGTCGGAAAGATGTGAAAGCTTGCCGGGAAAAGCCACGATATTCCCGTGGTGAACATAAATAATAATTCCTTCAATGAAAAATCCTTTCACTCCGAATCCTTGCGTAGATATACTTCGGAACGTGGATGATGTTGTTTTTATCATTACGAGTGGATACTTTTTCGTTTTTGAGCCAACATTTTGGAAAGATACGACTGATCGACTGGAAGGCATCGTTAGCCATTTTTGACAGGGGAACACGAATTTTTAAAAGTTATATTTGCAATATTGATCCTCAACTCGTGATGGTATTTTAGGCACCTTATTCTCGTGAACCTGGGTCGTTTTCGTCTTCGATTAAGTAACCCATTCAAATGAGCTTTTTCAGCTCCAGGCATATGCACACGAATTGGTTATAAACCAATTGCCTAAATTCTCTGAATTTTCAGTCAACGTTGACTGAATTTTAATACTCAACCCAAACAAACCCAAACACTATTTTCACATCGTAAAAAGGTTTTAGATAATAAAAAGATTTTTTCGTGCCTCCATTCTTCCCTAATGACGATCAACGCTGCATCGTTAAAACGCGACGACCCCATCCATTTTTTTTTATTGCTATTCAAAGATAATTCTTCGTCCACCCAAGTTGTCAAATTTCAATATTAACACGTGAGAAACGTTTAGGTTTGTTTGGGTTAGCAAATGTTTGCACATTTTCTAAACGGTAAAACGACGAGAAAAAAAAAGTGACAAAAAAGGATTTGTCCTTCCCCGATATTTTTCAATGACATAGAAGTCTTCTGGAATGAAAAGCAACAAACCCTTGAGATTTTCTTCAATCGTTGTTCAAAGTCATTTTCGTAAATCGAAGTTAAAAGTTCCTAATAAAAAAAAAAAAAAACAGTATTTAAAAATTTCTAAAACATTGAAACAAATGAAAATTTGTCAACCCAAACAAACCCAAACAAACTGGCTCTCGATTCCCCACGATCTGCCGTTAGCCCCTTTTCATTTGGCTCACTTTTTTCAATCACTTCGAACACGACATTCGTAAAAATCAAGCGATCAACTGCCGTCAATGAGCGTTCTCATTTTATCGTTATATCCATCCAGCTGTATAATTATTTGTGTTACAACAGGGCAAAGTGAGATATCCACGAGAAGGGCCTCATTCCGGTCTACGAGACCGGAAATAGTACGGTTGGAGCAACAGAGAAGAGAGAATGACGAAAGAGGAAAGAGGGGGGGGGTAGAAAGAGGGGGAGAGAGAGAGACCTCCAAGAGCGGGTAGTGGCTTTCCGCTAATTGCGGGCCAATTACGCACGTCCGCGAACGGTAGTCGAAAGCAAGAAGTATACACACAAACATACATAGGCATATACATAGCACGAGTTCACCCATCCGATCACGATTTTCTCGCAGAGCGATAAAACCGCTCCTAAGCTGCGATGGATTTGCCGCGTGTGTTTCACGGTTCTTTCGCACGAGAGAAACATTAAAAGACAGCGCCACTGTCCTTTCAGGCAACGTATACGTTAGAAGATCGAAAGGGGGGGGGAGGGATTTCATTTATTTTCTTATATGAAATAAAAACGTTTTTTCGTAGCTTGTGAAATTAATAGGATTTTTCCGTGGTCCGTAAAAATTGGCCCTTTAATATAGATTCTAGAAACCGTTTGATTTTGAAATACGAATTTTTGGAAATTGGAAAAAAAGGAAGAAATCACGGGCTAGAAGAGTTAGAAAAATCAAGGTTAGGTTTTGAATAGGGTGTTCCTTATTTTTTTTAAGTTTATATTTTTTATAATAAATATTGTTTTTTGGTCGATTTTAGAATTGAGGATTACGGAAATCAATTTTCTAGATGAGAATATTCGAGAGGGAGAAAAAGAGTATAATATTGTAGATGTTTTTATTGATTTACAATTGATAATTGTAGATAGATATGAGTTAAGACGAAACATTTTTTTTTTTACTAATTTTGATGAACTGCTTGGTAATTAGATTTCTACTGCTGAAATTGATTGAATTTTTACTAATGAAATCTAAATCTAATTTACTAATAATTGAATTAATACTAATGAAATTCAAATTATACTTGAATAGTAATTAAATCAAGTATAATTCATGTTCAATTAATCGAGAATTAATAATTGAGTTACTACGTTAAGTACTTGATTAAAAATTGAATCAATTTGGATTAAGTAAGAAAAATAAAATCTCTAAGATTGAAATATTAAATTTCGAAACTCAAAATTTTTTATTTCAAACTTAAAAATTGTCTCTATTTTTATTAAACCTGGTAACATTGAACGGAGGTCGAAAAAAATATTCTCGTGGCCTTACTCTCAATTACATCAAAGTATGTTGTCGATGTATCATCGAAAACGGAAAAAGAGTAGTTTATGCAACGAAAATGGCGCTCGCTGTTAAATTGGATGGAAAAAACAATTACCTGCCGTTCGAGGAGTAAAGAGAGAGAAAAACGAAGGAAAAAAAAACACAACGCAATCAACACGATTACGAATGGATCGCGTTTGATCTTGACCCAGAACGAGTTTCTATTGAAGTCATTCGTGACAGTAAAAAAAAAAAAATGAGTGATAAAAATGAGCGCAAAAAAGAAGCCCGGATTACGTGTATACGAGAGTGATGGGAATTTTGTTTTTTCCATGCTTCAACATAACCTCTCTCTGTTTCACAAACTCGAGGATGTAAAATGGTTTCAGTGTGCGCATGCGCATGTGTACGACGTGTAACTGATACCCGGTTATCACACTATCATTATTGAGTGTATAGTGGGGAATAGCTTCGCCAGGCAAGTTCGAGTCGAGCTACTTGAGACGGTGGATTGATCGTATGAATAATTTACAACGACGAGAACCGTCTTACCCTACTGACTTCGATACTCGTGTTTATAATCCAAGCCCCACCATGTTTTTCACGGATTTCACACATAATCGATCGTCCATCTTCCAATAGTTGTCCCAAATAATATTATCAACGTTATCATTAACCCTGGAATGGTAACCTTATTTTTTTGACCTATTATAGTAACCTGTGATAATAAACCACATCAATTTTGAAAAATTCATTTTTTATGGAAATTTGACAAAATGGTTTCAACTTGGGTTTGTATTTTTTTTAAATGCAGAATCACTCAGGTCTATGACGATTCTGCTCGAAGTAGGGAGAGTTAGTAAAAAATTAGGTAAAAGGTGAAAAATGTAAAAATTCGTAAAAAATTTTTAAAAAACTTTTTTAAAAAACTTTTTTATTGACTCGCCTGATGGGAAGCACCACCCTCGAAAATGGCTAAATAAAAATCGTAAAAAATGTTTTCAACATATTCTTAACGTAAAACAGAAATTTGAAAAAAAAAGAAAGTCGTTGGTTGAAAATGGAAAAATTGCGTCGTCGAAACGCAACGAAAAAGGGTTTTTTTTTTAATTTCCCGACATATTTTTAAAACATAAAAAATTCAAAATCGCGTTTTGTTTTTTCGAAATTTTCAAGTTTACAGATCAACGAAATAAATATACGAAAGATGATATTGAATAATGAAAATAGAAATTGAAATTATATCTCGTTGCATCTTAACGATTCAAGGCAGTTCTCAATTTTTACCTTCATTTATTTCCATCGAATCTCATTAAGGTGGAAATGAATCTCAAACGAAAATCTTGACGATATTTAATGATAAACTATGAAATTAAAAAAAAAAAGAAATATGAATGAGAAATAAATATTAAAAAATAACTTGGATCAAGTCAATCCATTATTAGCAGTGACCGATGACTGATTAATTTCAACCATAAAATAAAAATCAAATTAATAAAAAACAGAGTAACTCAATTGAAGCACTTGGTGGCCTATCCATCAATAATCAATATCCCCGACCGAAGTGATACCACTTTCCGTACATTAGGTATACTTCGTTAATGAGTTTTAACGCCGGTCAAAATCGATTACAGCCTCCCGAAATTATTGAATCTATTCATTCAGTGGCAATTCCCAAGTTCGTATTTACGAAGCAATTCGGGAACTGGAGGTTCGCCGATACAAAATAGATCAGGATTCCTGGGCATTCGAAGGTAGCTGGGGGCATGCTCGGAGGGATTGATCAAGAGAGTTGATGGATAAACGAGGAGGCTCGAAGGAGGCAGTGCTGAAGGGAGGCTCGATGGAATCTTTTTTTTTTTTTAATCTTTTTTGCGGACTTTTTGCTCTTCTATGAAATAGTCTTCGAGATCTGGGAGGAGAGAAAGGACGAGGAAGAATTGAAGGAATCGCGGCTGCGTCCGTAGATTCGTTAACTGCCGAGCAATTACAGATGAGAAAGAAAAAAACTCGTCTTTGTTACCCCGAGCGTGGAGGGACGAAGATAGAGCGAGAAAAGAGGAAAAAAGAGAGAGAGAAAGAAATAGAGGAAAGATAGAGGGGGTCTGAGACGAGAGAGTGCACATTACAGCAATCAACTTTAATGGAAGCAATAAAATGCAGGTGCCAGTCCCAGGCATTCCCTGTGCCCCCTTCATCGTGTCCAACTACTATGTAAGTTGGAATGTACGCCAATGTATGTGCTCATCGAGTGCACCCCGGAGTCCGCGGAAATTCTCGCGCCAAGGGCGTAACCGCATCTCGACAACATGTACCTTAATGATAATTATCCACCTAACGTCCAGACTCACGCTCAATTATTATTAAAAATCAATGATCATTCCTGCGATCTCTCTTCAACGTCTCGTCTTGACGGTACCATCATCCGATAATCACCAATTTTCCATGTTTCTTACGCAACTTGGATACAACATAATTCTAGGTCCCTTCAATTTTTCAACGTTTTTTTTTCAACTGTAAAATCACCGATAAAGCTCTCTGTCAGAGGTCGGAAGAATTATTTAAAAAAAGACACTTTGGCTAATTATTGGGAGACGAAACTTTCGTAACGAATATCGAGAGGCAATTGGGAAATAAATGGAAAGATTTTGGAAAGATCAGGAAATTTTCGACAATTTGTGCACGAATTGACGTTTAATATTTTTTTTTGTAATCTTTTAGAAAGAATTGATATGTTGGCTTTTAGATATGTTTGGAAAAAAAAAATCGTTGGATATTTGGAGAAATAACGTTTAGAAATATGACTCGAAAAATTTTCGAAAGTTTTGATGAAAAACAATTACTTCTAGGAATCTAGGGATTTAGAAAACTTTTGGAAAGTTGGAAACGGTAGTTTTCAGGAAGCTTTTAAAAATGTTTCAGAAAGTTCTAGAAAAATTGCTTCCGCAAATTTAACAGATTTTTTTTTTAGGAAATTCAAAAAAGAAACATCGGAAATATTAAAAAATACTATTAGAAAATTTAAAAAACGGCTTAGAACACGTTTTAAAAAAGCGTGTTTTTGTAAATAATTTGGAAAGTGAAAAGAAAAATACTTTAGGAATATTATCGAAAATATTTAAGCTTTTGAAACGAATTTTTGAATGCGTTCACCCTTCCGAATTATGCGATTCGTATCTAAATCCATTTCTCCGGCGAATTTAAGGGAGTGTGTGAAGTCGTTAAGGGGTTAAGCTGTTCGCCTACTACCGGTGCGTATACGTGTTTGCGGATATACCGAAAGCAGCGTGAAAGCTCAATGGCCTCGTTTCATTTTATTATCAAGAGCTTTACGTATACCTGCAAGCCATTTATGCGGTTGCGTGGATTCGCCGGAAAGCAGATTAAGGGGGTGAAAGGAGATGAGGAAAAAAACGCCAGAATAAAACTACGATCAACTTTAAGAGTAGGATGAAAGGCGATAAAATTTCTCTTGTTTTGATAGTCTCTTCTGAATACCGAAGCGATCCTATTGAAAAAGTAACTTGATAATACAAAATGATAAAATTTCGCGACATATCGAACTTTTTTTTTACATTTCGATAAATCGCGATTTATCGTTGTCGGTGATTTTGTTTAATTTGTATAGATCTATTTAATTATTTCGTTTGCGATTTTGCGTAATATCGAAATTACACGTAGAGCGAAATTGTTAACAAGATGAAGAGAAAATAAATAAATCATCATCAGTAATAGAAATAATGGAAATAATAAAAACTGAGAACTAAACAAAGTAAAACTAAACTAGGAATACTAAAAATAATAATAAGTCATAATTTAAGCTCGAGGAAAAAGACAATTATAGAATTTAGTAAAATGGTAAACGAATGAACTATATAAATCAAAATAACTAATAAAATAAAAAAAATAATAAAGAAATAATAAATCAAAAGTAAACGAGCGAGAGAGAGGGACATAAATAGAGATCGTTTTTTCGTCGATAAAGATCGACCTCGCGAATCGGTTACTTTTGCTCTATAGCTCTTTTGCATCACAACAAAATGTATACTTTGAGCTGGGGGAGCGGGAGAGATAGAGAGAAACAGAGAAAGAGGGAGAGTCGTTCGTATAAATCTGTGCACTTAATGGAGCACGATAATCATCATTTTATTTTCCTAAGGGGAACTCTGTGGAATTATATTTGTCGAATCGTTACTATATGTGTGTTATCATTTTAGGTGATTAGAGGATCAAGGTTTTCCGGTTATCGCGTTAGTCGTGAAAAATGTATGTAGTTTGAAAATATCCAGAATTAATGATGATGATTTATTTATGCTTTGGTCGAAACCTTGAAGCAATATAATAAACAACAATGTTACAAATTTACAAAATAAAATCGAAAAAGTACACGATTGGTAAAACCAGAATAAAAAAGAATGCAAACTAAGGGAACGAGATGATCTGTTCCAACTGTAAAACGAAAAAGTGACTCAATTTTTATGTTTAATTAATGTGTTTCGATAATCTTGTCATTTGAATAAATATTGATAATAATAATCAATAATTGCTCGAAAAAACTCAATGTACATCGACGTTTCCAACGATCTCTAATTAAATCGTTAAAATCGTTGAAATCTTTTATTGTTCTTAACTTCTTAAAAAAAAATATTTAATATATTGAAATTGCATCAATAAAATTGAAAAAAAAAAAATTCATTTTACAGGGATTTCAATTTTTCAAATTCATTTACAGGGATTTCATAGGGATTTCAATTTTTCAAATTCATTTTACAGGGATTATATATTTTTAGGGATATATATATATATATATATATCCCTAATGTAAAATGTAATGTAATGTAAATAATCCCTGCAAAATGAATTTTTAATTTTTTTTTTTAATTTTTTATGCAAATTCGACCTACGAGTATCAACATTTACCTAATCCAGATCGTAACGAGAGTTTCAACGCTAAAAAATGTCGCACCGAATATGAAGGAAAAAAGAATCTGAGGACGGTATCCGAAGCAAAAGGGAGGGAGGCAGCGCCAGTACCGCGAATCGAACACAAACTCGTTTTTGATCTTGCACTCGAGTCTTCGTACTGTAAATCTGTGATCCGTGCGAGCATTCAACGAGACGACAAGAAATCTCTGGGTTTTTGTCTTCACCTCGATCAAGTTAAATCGCGATTCAACGACGTGTGGACAAACAGGGAGAGAAAGAGAGAGTGGTAGAATTGAAGAATTTCTTATTATCGTTGGGTGTTGGGTTACATTGAAAGTTACTCTTGGGGTAATCAGAAAAGCATTTTGGGTCGAGTTTTAAAAGCGATTTTCTTGGGAGTGAAATAAAAGAAATGGGAATTTTTAAATATGTTATTCAGTATATATTTAAGTATAGAAAAATGTATTATTATTACTATTTTTGTAAAAAATAGCCGAGTGGTAGCCAATCTTCGAAATGATCTTTTTTAAGAAGAAAATTCAAGTGGAGGACTAATTTCTCGTGAAATATAAAATCTGGAGCAAAAAGAATGTTAATCGTATATACGTAGATTTAATTATTTCTTGTCTTTTTTTAAATATATTATTGGCTACGATATTAGCTGTAGAAATACGTAGGGATTTTTCATTTAATGGAATTTTGTAAAAGCAGTGCATATTTGACAACGAAAAATTGATTCGATGTTAAAAAAAAGCAATAAATCGTTCGTAAAATAAAAAATTGGTTTTTAATCGAAAAATCCTTACGTACATCCGTGAACAAGGCAATTCAGAAGCTAATGTCAAAATTTCAAACAAATCTACGTAAACGTGTTTGAAGCGTATTTGCTAAGATTCCGGGATACGTACGAGCAGAGCCGAGTGCAACAGCGATACGTCATTAAAATCATTATTGCAAGAGAGACTCGGGTGTTCGAACGTCAGCGCTCCTCGAATGATCAATTAAAGTAATTACTTTGCTTCACGAAACGAGCACAATTATTCAATCCATTTTCAGCGCTGTTCCTATGAATCGCGTTGCGAATAACGGACCAGCGTTTTCTCGGAGACCGACCAAAGAGAACGATTTTCCAAATTTCATTTCTAATTGGATTGGTGACACGATAAATCCAGAGATGGTTGCAATATTGATTCATCGAATTAGGGATTTGTTAATTTCATCGATAATTTGTCATTTAATATACAGAGGATTTTTTTTTATTTGATTTTATACGACTTTATACTGTAAATGTTTATTACGTTTTTTCAAAAATTTTTTTACGATCGTTTTGTTTTCTGAAAAAAATCAAATTATCTGATTATGTTATTAGGATGAATCCAACATTTTACGGAAAATTCATATTCAGTGTTTGTCAATTTCACTTATCTTTTTTTCGATAATATATATTGATAAATAGTGAATTTATCACTAGTCAAAAAAAACGATTCCTGAACTTGCACAACAATAAAAATAAATATATTGTTCCCTACGATAATAAACCATTCGTACGACTCTCGACTGTTCTAAATTTCTATAATTTTATACAATTATAATAATATACCGTCCAAAAAAAAGATTTAAAAAAAAGCATATCTCAATATTTTGTCATAAAAAAATGGATGACCACGTAGAAAAATTATTTGGTCAAAGGGTAAAAATGACAGATAAAGATTCATAAATATTCTTGAAATTAAATTGAAAATTCGGGCGATTAAAAAATCTTATTATTTTCGTTGCATCGAAATGTTGCGAAGCCTAAATTTAATACGATTTTAATTATCACATCTTAAGCTAGTGTATAAGATTGAAAGTAAAAAAAAAAGGAAGAGATTTTGTAAAAAACTTTATAATAAGTTATGCAAATAAAAAAAAAGATGTGATAAAAAATTATCACATCTTTGACAATTCTTTTTCATTACCGTCAACTGTTTTATCACCGTCCAAAATTTCATCCTAATCAGCCCGAACGTGTTTCGGCGAAAATTTGGCAAAGTTTCGCGTTATCGTTATTTTCTAAATCCGCAAAAGAATAAACAAGAGAATTGCAGTGATTCAACGAAATTAGTTTTTATTGCGTTCCAACCGTGCGAGCTCGAACGTCATTCGTATTCACCCGTGTGGCGTTTATCTATACGTACTCATGTATACCCGAGCTCTCGTACTCGCGTTGGATGCATCCGCGTTTTAATTGGCGTCCGACGATTATTATTTCGTCGCGCGTCGCGGAACACTCGCCGGGCATAACTGACAGAGCGAGAAAAAGAGTATACGTAAAAAGAGGAGGAGGAGGGGGAGGGGGAGATGATGATGCAGTATTGGTTATTTATCTCCAGAGTGGAATGTACCAAAAATGCAATAAAAAAAAACCGAAAAAGTTATTTATCTCCAGAGTGGAATGTACCAAAAATGCAATAAAAAAAAAACTGAAAAAAAATTCTGAAACGCCAGGTCGTAACTCGGACAACTGTTCTATTGCAAAAATTGGCGTCGATCGTGTCCTTTAATGGATCGGAATCGAACGTATGTACGGGGTGTCCTATAAATACCCCATTTACGTTCCCTGAAATGCTTGATTTTGGTGGAAATACACAAATCTATATGATCCTTTTGCCTCTCTTTTTGTAACATTCAAAAACAGTTTTTTTTGTAATATTTGTTTGGGTTTTTGTACTAAAAGGAGAGATTAAAAGTAGAGGTGTAAACAAATTTTTTTTTTGATATTTTAGGTAAAAAATGATCGGTGAAAAAATGTAAAAAAATGTTTTTACTAAAAAATTTAAGTTTAAATAATTGTCCTTGAGAAGTCCCCAAGAAAAAGAGAGTTTGAGGTATCACTGAATAGACCTTCGGGCACAAAGTTCGTCCCAAATTGGAGACATCCTAAATCTTGATGATACAATGTATTCAAAATTTTTGGCGTTTTTTATTAATTCATTTTACAATAATTTACATCAATATATTACAATATGAAAAAATAGTTTTTCCATAAGAGAACATGGTAAATTCGAACGTTTATAACTACTAAATTAATCAGTCACAAATTAAAAAATAATTTGTGTATTATTATTCTATTAAGAACAAATATCGATACTCAAATATTGAAAAAAACTTTGGCAATTTTAATAAATATCTTTCCAGTATTATTATAATACATTAAGGCTGTTTATATAAAAAAAAAGCTTCAGAAAAGTGCAGTTTTTCAATACTACGATCGCGCACACGAGATTTCGCGAAATTTGAAAAAAAAAATTAAGAATTTCGAGAACGAGTTTGTTTTTTGACTCTAGACGAATTTTGATGTTTCGGAGATTGGTTTTGCTTTTCTTCAGCTATGGAGTAGTAGTTGCTGGACACCCGGTACACGAATAGACGAGACAGGGGACATTGGCACTTGGGGTTCGTTTCGAGCGTGTAATAATTTCACATACGTATGGAAAAGAGGGATGTGCACATATGTGGGTTCGCATTTTCTCCAATTACACGGACGGTGCGGCACCGACACGATTTACGCTGCTATAGACCGTATTTCCAACGCAATCGGGAAGGATTGATGGACGCGAGTGTTGGCTGCGATCGACGGGGGAATCCCATGTACGGGGTGACTGAAGTGTGAAGTGCAACAAATGTAGGAAACGAGTTTTATTGGTCTTTTATGATTACCCTCAAATTCCAGCTTTTTACCCTTAAAATTCAATTAATTTCTTAAATTCCAGCTTTCCACCCTTAAATCCCAATTAATTTCTAAAATTCCAGTTTTACAACCTTAAATGCCAATTGATTCCTTAAATTTTAGTTTGTCACCCTTAAATTCTAATTAATTCCTTAAATTTCAGTCAATTCCTTGAATTTCCGTTTTTTCACCCTTAAAGTCCAGTTAATTCTTCAAATTCCAGTTTTGCATTTTGGATTTTCAATTAACGGATTTGAAATTAGATGCCTTGTAATTCGATCTCACAATAGTTTATTCTTGGACTATGTATTTCTCCACATTTTTTTCCCAATTGCAAATAATTTTTGGAAAGTAATTGTGAAATTGTGAACAACGACTGAAATTAATCGTCAATAAAAATGATTTTTATTTTTCTCGAAAAATTGAGCAAAAAATGTAAAGATTTTTTTTAACGAGTGAAACACGACAACGAGAAGAACTCTATCAATGTTTCGTAACGTAATGGAACGTTGATGTGAATTTGAAAAATGTAAAATTTAATACAAATTTGCGATAATTTTCGTTTGCCTTTACTAGAATATTTAGGAAGTAGTTACAGGGTAATTACTAGTAGAATTTTTATTAATATCTGTTTGTACCAATGTTTTTTTTTAATTTATGAAAAAATTGTCGTAAAAATATTATTATGAATTGAACAATATTATTATGTATATTGTTATAAATAAATACTACTATTATTATGAATTATAATATATTATTATATATATTATTAAAAATAAATAAAATTATTATAAACGATGGTTATCTTTGCTTGGTATCAGGACACCCCATATATTCCCTATCCCTCCCTACGGCTCAAACGCTTGACAATTTCGTTTTTTTTTTGTTCCATTTTTTTTTGTCCATTTCCGCACGGATACGCGGCGCATCGATTTATCGATTTTACGCGCGCGGCCATCCATCCGTAACTACCGCGCGGAAATCCGATAAATTTTCTTCGCTTGGCCACGGTTATGAGAATGATTAATAAACGACCTGATTGACCGACCACACGGGATACGTTTCAATTTTGCGGAATGCAACACGCGTTAGACGGAAGCCACGACGATATGAGTCTCGTCGATATTTATTGGGACCAATGTGTTTCCTTTTCGTGAACGAGTCATTCCATTTTTTCGTCGACAAATTCCATTTTTTCGTCGGCAAATTCCATTTTTTCATCGACACCAAAAACACCGATTTTTTTCAAAATAAATAAAATAAAAAACATCAAAAATTGTTTGATCTTTTTGGGAGTGTAATAAAAGAAATGGGCATTTTTAGAGAGATTATTTCGTAAGGGTCCGGTAAGAAACCCGAACTTCGAATGGCCAGAAGACTCAAAATTCCGAATTTGAATATACCAAAATTACAAATTTCGTAAACGTTTGTGTTTCTTTAAAATCAAGGGTTTTAAATCAAACTAACGAATCCAAACAAACCCAAACGAATTTCTCAAACTTTTACAAAATTTGTAGTTTCGAAATATAAAAATTTGGAATTTTGAGCCTTCTGGTAAACCGAATAAATATATCAGCATATAAAACGAAAAATATGATTTTATAACAAAAAAAAAATAATAAATAAATATGCCAGGGTATAAAACAAGAAACACGATTCTATAAAAAAAAACAAACAAATAAATAAGTAAATCTAATAAAGACGAATAAATATAACACACCAAAAATCGACTGTACAAAGTTTTAATTGCTGGCAGCATATTAGATAGTGACTTTAGTTAGTGCTGCCTCGTACAGGTGTGAAACGAGAGTCATGAGATCGTTTATAAACGGCGCATGTACAGACACGTAACCTTTGAAATAAACGTCGTGATTACAGACTGGACATGTTTATACCCTCGATCGATTCAACGTTACCCTTATATCGCATTGAGAGATAGCCAGGTCGTTTTAGCACGTTTGTGCATACTCACGTTTGTGTACACGTGTGCGTGTATTCTCGAGTGGAAAGCTTGGTATATTGATACTATTATATATTAATTTGATAACTGGCCAGTCGTCATATAAACGCGTATATCTTATAGTTTCGGTCTTGATACGTATCGGCATTGGGCAAATTGAGCATAGGCATAAAAAAGTGTATAAAAGCATATAAAGGCCCTCTAAATACACAGACATAAACGATGACCAGTCATTAACGAGCTAATCGTCCGAGCTTGATTTATTCATCATTTGATTTATTCAAACCGATCACAATACAAAAGTAGCTTTCATTTTCGCAATCAAGAGTTGTGAAAAGTCACAAGTGAACTGTCAAGTCTAAATAAAAAAAATCATTAAGAGCTTTTTCATTGGTGGAATAAAAAAATGAAGTGGATAGTCGAGAATTGTGTATTAAATGTCAACGAAACGAGATTGCCGGACATTTCCTGCCTCGACAAATCAGGAGTTTATACAAATTTTCAACGAGAAAGCTACAACGTCGATTCGTCGTTTGCAGATGTACGAAGAATGAGGGACAGGGAGAGAGAGAGACGAGATTCGATGTTGGAGGTAAACTCGATTTATTTTCGATATCCAATACTGTACAACACGTATGTGCATCAGGAAACCCTGGCACATGTGGAAAAGTATTCACTGTATGAACCTGATGTATGTGACATGGATGTGTCTAGCCTGAGAACGTAACTGACGTTCTATGGTACATCGGTTGTCAGAGAGAGAAAGAGAGGAAAACAGGCAAAGCTGCTAGAAAACATTTCATACAAAAGTCATCAAAGTATTGGGTTGTTGCATACATTTTTTCCCACTTTGTAAAAAAAAAAAACGAAATTTTTTGTAATATTTATTTATTGAAACAATCGACAATATAATCACCATAATTATCTAGAAGATGTAACCACCTGCTAAGCAAACTTTCAATACCTTTAGTCCAGAATGAAAGTGGCTGAGAGGCAAAGAAGTTCGTAAGGTCATTTTTTAGGTCGTCGAAATTTTCGAATTTCTTTTTACTGCTGTTTTAAAGACTGGAAAAGACGGTAGTCTTCTAGAGTTCCTCTAGAGCTCCTCTAGAAATTTACAGATCATTTTCGCCGTATGTGGTCTTGCATTTGTTGGTGAATTTTTTCAATTTTAACTAAATCACTGTAACAAGCCCGTACTTATATACCCTGCTTGAAAGATTCGAGAACATTCTACTATACACTAGATTTATTCGAGAATATTCCCAAGACTATTGAAGATATCTAGAAAATTTAAAAGTGAGAAAAAAAATTATGCAACAACCCAAAATCATAGCAACGTGTCCCTCAGTCCAAATATACCTGATGGTCCATCCAAAACTGTCTCACTTAATTTGACTCGTAGATCCAAGCACTTCTGCCAAAGGATTTAAGGATTACGAGGGACCAAGGTGAGGGGAGTGAAAAAAGTTGGTCTTGAAAATCCTCCCACTTGAAACATGGAATATCCTATATACCGTACATAAACTGGGGAAAAGCCATTCCCCGGTGAGTTTCGAGCTGGAGAGGCAGCGATGTCTCTCAACCCTCATCATCCCTCTTGCTCCGCTTGTATTCGTCCTCCTACCTCTTTCGATCTCTCGTCCTCCGGGTCACCCCTTTCGCTCCATCTCGTTCTAGTCACTCAATTCCTGTTTCTCTATCTCTCTCGGCTCGCTGCTTCCCTTTTTCCCCTCCCCCCCCCTTTTTCCCCACCCTTCGGTCTCTGTCTCGTTTTCAGGTAAGCCTCGTTGCAGTACCAACTGCATCGTTGGTGATTCGATATTACGTACACGTAGTATACACATAGTCTCGGCTTTATACATAATATACGCTGTATACGAGTACGCCGAGGAATAGAGTCGAACGTATATATAATGCGTATATAACAGCTCTATGTATACATAGTACCCGGAGAATATTGATTCACCGGTCTGCGCCATCTGTCAGCAGACCGTAGAACCGACGTGTATATTATTGCGATTATATATATCCAAGGATTTATATATATACATAGATGGGCTGGAAAAGGTGATTTCGAAGACGATTGACTTCGAGGCCCTCGCAGTACCGACGTAAACTTGTAGTCAATTTTACGTACATAAAAATATGACTTTGGCAGTCGGGAAAACATTTTTTTTTTTAATGATGTGTAAAAAAAGATCGACTTGACGAGTTTTTCGAAAGCGGTTTTCTGAGAGGGGATTGAAATTTTTGGAAAAAAAGAAGTATGGTGCCCTGTGGAATTTGTGGGCGCGGGGCGTGATGGTTTTTTTTTTTTTTAATTAAATGATGTTCGGGTTCGGGTAAACTTGGTTGGAATATTTCGATTGTCTCTCGTACGCAAGCGGATGAGGTTGCAGTTCGTAACGGTGCGACGCAATGAAAATATATATTCTTTTTATTTCTCTATTTCTTTTTTACTGTAATCATAATTCAAATACTTGAATAATTAGAGAAATCGGTATCGCGATAATTGGAAATTCGAATATGAATAATAAATATTTCGCCGAATAATTGATTTAAGGAAATAAAAAATTTGTTTGGCATATTTTTATTTTTTCACTATTTTCAGTTTTTTTTAAATGTATATCGTAATCGTTAATTCAAATCGACGTCGAGAATTCATGATAAAAATCGGTAAAAACATTTCCCTGATTTTTATATATCAAATACGTTTTTAATTTTATAAGATTTGTTTGGATTAAAAAAAAATTCATTATTACTCGGTAATTTGAAAATTTATTTAAAATCATATTTTCATTGTATAAAATCAATAAAAAAAATTAAAAGAACGACCGAGAAATAATGGATTTTTTCAGCCGTCGCAATTTCTTTCTTCCTCTGCTTTCTTGGTCTCTTTTTCGGGTTTGCCTACGAACGCGATATCGAGATAATATTTCTTCAGTCGGTCAAAAAAACACGTGTAGCGACTACGCAAAAAAAAGCGTTCCAAAAAGACGAGTTTCGTTCGAGAGGGTGTTTAGATATTTTTAAATTTTATTGCTCGATTGCTTTCTGCCCCACTTCCGATCCCAATCGCCCAACCGTCTTCCTAGAGGTTGAACATTTTGGACTTTCTCATACCGTTCGAAAATCCTCCGTTTTCGTGATGGCAGATGTTCAGTTTTTGTTCGAGTGAAATTGGCGAGAGAGAAGCATGGGAGAAAGATGAGTCATTTATTGGCCGGATGGAGAAATTATACAGTCGGCCTCAATTAATCGAGACGAATTAAGTCGTTTGTTGAACCGCTCGTGTGTCTGTGTGCAACGTGAATTAGTCCAGATCCACCACGCATTCTCGCTCTTTCGTATGCGTGCAAATATACTATTCGAACCGTTTACCTAAATTCCATATTAGCCTTCAAATTTCTTCTTTTTTTTTGCACTTTTGAAAAATAATTTTTTATTCGCGAGTTGGAATCGAGTCAATAATTTATTTCCGGTTGTTGCGTGCGCACGCATCTTTTCAGCCTGATCGTTGAGTCGTGTTACCAGGTTTGTTCAAAAAGTAAGGTGACTTTTCGAATTTCGTTACATTGGTACTTGGCACTTTGAATATTCGGTTTTGTTTTTTCGACAGATATAAAAATAATCCGCTTTCGTGGATTGGTAAAAGTGCTGGCACAAGTCTATTACATCCAAGAGGGATTACTTCGAAAACAACTAAAAGATATTGATGAATAAACAAATATTTTAGTCGAAAAAGAAAAAATCACCTTATTATTTGAACAAATTTTGTAAGCTTCGATGACAACGCGTTTCCGAATCACCGTCCCATTTTCAATGCCTCCGGGTTAAGGGAGGGGTAGGGTTTTGAAGGCAGAAAAAAACAGGTTCTTACAGATTTTTTTTAGCCGTACGGTGAAAGTAAATTTATTTCTGATTATTGTACATTAAAGAGTAGTAATTGAACTATAT
>JAPYZJ010001589.1:0-28702 GCA_030522765.1 Ophioninae sp. B BG-2022a
AGTGGCGAGTCAGTGCCGAGCTCTATGCCGAGAGCTTGCCTCGGCCACTGACTCGCCACTGACTCGCCACTGTACTCGCTAGGTGTAAACGACCCATTACGGAGATAGCTATGCTCAACGGACCGAACTAATAAGTTTCAAAATTTCGATTTTTCAGAAAACATTGCATGTCGCCAAAAATCAAAGCAAACCTTATAGTATTAAAATTATAGTGTAAAACCATAAACCATATTTTAGGACGAAATTTGGTTTCCGCTTTTCGAAGGTATAATAAAAAACAAATATATGCACCAGCAAATGCGTTTTTTCGATATTCCATACTTAAACTCGTGACAAAATTCACCGAATTCATTTATTTCAGAGAATCTAAAGTGTAACGGACTGTGCGGCAAGCAAATTGACGGACGGTCAATTTTTGATAACGAAAGCTTGTTCATTAACCCGACAAGGTTATCGCTTTTTTCGGCACCTTATCAGGTTATCGTGGGCCGCTGGAGACCCGAGTCATGTAAAAACGCATATTTAGCGATCAAATAATTTGATAAACTCCCCGAACACTCTTGAATACTTCTACTTTAAGAGCACACCATGAAGAATGCGAGAAGATTCAAACAAATATTGGATTTTTCATTATCAATACCTACGCAGATTCCGAGAAATGAAACAAAAGAAAAATGCCTCGGCTCGCCAGCGACCCACGATAACCGAATCGGGTTTACAATAATCGTTGTTAAATATTGTTCGTTCAGCGAAAATGTGAGTTCTATACGTGTCGAGGAAGGAACTAGAAAAAAAATTGGCAAGTATCGGGTGCCTTAATCGAAAAGTATCGATAACACGAATAAATTTGAAGACAAAAAAATGAAATTGTACAAACCGATAGGACATATGCAGTCCCTAGTCAGAGCACACTGTACCCAAGGCAACATAACGTTCTTCCGAATTTCTCCAGTGTTCCTGATAACAATGTGCGACGCCCTTACGAAGGGAAGGAAAAAGAAACTCTCCGCAGGTACGTGAAAATATTCGTACATCTTGGGATGAGTCAGGGAACTTATAGCGTGTTTGGTTGGCCACGTCAAAACTCCCGACTTGGGCGACAAATACTTCACCACGCCCGACGAGTTTAGACGCACGTTCGAATCCATATACAATATGTTTCCTAATGTATTTAAAGCTGTCTGAAAATGAATACGGTCATAGTAAATTATTAATATTTGTAGCCTCATCCACGACGACATTTTTGGAAAATTATTCTTAAAATGTTTTGTAGCTGACTAACTGCACATTGACAGCCGAATTTGGATTATCCTGCGGGAAAAGGTAATCATTAAATTATGCAAATTTACTGTAAATTTATGTATGCATTGGCGGTAAATCATCGTAATCTGTTTTAGTGGCGTAAACGCGTATCGCGAGATCGATCAATCGATGAAAGCCTCTCAAAACTATTTTTGAACCTGTATATCAATCGACTCTACTGTTTCAGTTTGAATATGTATACGAATATTTATATGCAGGTAAACGCGAAAAAGACAAAAGTCACGATTTTCAACAGTGAAGGAAAGGGTAAGAATGAAGGAGCATGGGAGATCAACGGGAAAATTGTTCAATCAGTCAATTAATTTATATACCTAGGTTATTGGTTTAATGTAAAAATTCTGTTTGGGTACACGGAAAAGAATGGCAGGAAAAGTACAAAAAACTGCGAATGCGGTATAGGGAATTTGGAAGAGGGCTGGGAGGGATATGACGGAGAGGCTGTACTTGTTAGAGGCTATGGTAAAGGCAGGAGCTTTGTAGCGTGTAGAGATATAGGGAATGGGGGACATGGTAGGTTTTAAAGAATCCAAAGAAGGTACCGTAAGATCGCATTAGGAGTAGAAAAGGCAACACCAAATTATATATAGAGAAGAGAAAACAAACATATATGCTTCCTTCTTTTCATTCTGCTCTCATCTTACTGTACAACGAGTGTACAACCTTGAATGTGTTTTTAAACAATTATCCTTCTTTTATAAACTTGCGAAAATTTTTTGGGAATGAGAGTGTTTATTTAATAGTGTTTAAAAAAATGTAAATCCATTTGAAATTTATGGGTGCAAAAATCTTATTCTTATTTCTCAAGCGATTGTCTTTTAGTATGAGATTTGTTATGAAAAACAGACAAGATAAATCTATTGAAAAAGAATCAGTTTGAAGATAAGAGAATATTTTAATTTTTTCATGATTGTACTGCTTAAAAAACTCATTTTCGTCAACAGCACTGCAGTAAAAACAACGTTCTGTTACGAGGGGACGGTCCGGGAGACGCATCGGGGGATTACGGGCTACCGCTTCGTGTGCTTACAGTATGGGTAAGGACCAGGCCGGTAAGGAATCATCTGGACCCAGTATGGGTCCGGATGATTCTTCTCCCGTCGATACTATATTTGTCTTTTTTGCAAATTTTTGTTGAAATTTATAACTTATGATAAAAAATTGCAAGGTATAAAAAGAAAAGAATTACGCGCCTTTATCTATTAAAACTTATGAATTAAAAGACGATTTTTTTTTCAAATTGCTTTTGTAATTTTTTAAAAGTAAATTACCCATAATATAAACTTTGGCATACAATAACCTGCCCACCTACCTGAAAATAAAAATATTTTCGTGAAAATATTCAGAAACACCGCACGAACATTTCTCGACACATTTCAAAAAATTGTATACCTGTCGGACTGTTGCAGCTTTGGGGTGCCAAAACACGCAGACGATCCCTTTTTTATAATGAATATCACCTGTCAGAGTGTACTCGTAAATATGAAAAAACGCTTGCTCGAAGAAATATTTAACGAATAAAACAGATTTTCAATTCGTATATTCCTTGGTCATTTTTAGAAATATTCCCTGCCCCAACGAAACAGATATCCAGATAATGAAAAAAAAAGTCAAACCGAAGAAAAATTTCACTTTAATTACAGCTAATTTATTCAAACAAATTTGTTTTATTGCAAGATTTGAAAAAAAATTGACATTCAATTCATAAGTTTTTATCAATAAGGGCGTGTAAGATTGTTTTTTTTACGTCTTGAAATTATTAAGTCATAAATTATACGTTTTAACTATATGAAAAAAATATAGCATGATCCAACTAGAAGCAAAAGCTGTCTGGACAAGAGTGTCACTTGTCGCAGGTGGAGCACTCGCCTCGTCGTATTCACGTACAAATTGTACAGTACATAAGCAGGCTCTCAACTTTGAACGGCTATTTCTCAAAAAGGAAGCTGAGTCATCACCTACAATTTTGGAGGGTCGATGGGTACCTATGAGCACGCAAAGTGGAAGCCTGTAAACAGCTGTACTTCTCGGACCATCCTCTTGTTAGATTAAATACCTGAATGACTAGAGGTCGATAGACGTGCAATCTATCATCTTCGGCGTGAGCCGGGAAAGGACTCAGATCCAACTGAATGACGTTACACCTGCTGGAATTACAGACAGCACGGACAGCTTGCGACGCATAGTCGCTCAGTCCAACACCAAAAACAACGATGTTGTAATTGGGCAGATAGTGGGAGATGTTCCTGAGAAAGCCATAAATGTGCTGTTCACTGCCAGGCCTTAGGAGCGTTACAACAGTGACGTTTTGAGCTTTTGGTGTTGACTGCGGCGTCGTACCATCCTGACCGTCTAGGCCAAGAAGAGCCAGATATTTAGAATCTGTCACAAAACGCTTCTCCTCTACATCTTTTAAATTCTCCTGAAATTTTGAAAAACTTGGCATCACCTGTCGACTATCGAGAGAGATATATTTATTTCGGGAAAATGGGAATGAATCTGTCTTTCGTACAATTTGCACAAAAGAAAAAACCAATTGACGAATAATATTTGTAGACTGAGTTTGTTTTCTATGTTCCTCTGTAGGTTGGAAACTTTGAACGTTATCGTCAATTGGGGAACGCACCTGAAAGTTTCGCAGTTGCTTATGGGTTTCCGTGACTAAAGTTTGTATGGAAGGTCGCGGGTTGCTGAAAGCAATGAAAATAATGCTGCTCCCTACTATGCAAATAAGGAACAATAGCAGGCCTTTGGTACGCATATCTCATTTTTTTCACTTATAGGAATCGCTACTGGGAATCAATCGAAATATCGAAATTATTCCATAGCCTCCTCATTGTTGCCTGTTTTTTCTTCGTTTTTCCTTGTTAGAGTTTGACTCGTAACAACGTCGATTGAACGTGCGACCAATGACTTTCAGGTTATTCGGAAAAATGTGCTTCAATCGTAACCGTTCTTTCAATGCAAACATCATTATTTCAACACACACTCGAATCAAACACTTCGAAACTCACGTCGATTTTTGCGCACTAACATTTTTTCATTCTATTCTTCGTTTCTCTTCGAGTATCACTCCTTTGAATACCGTGGCTTGTTAGCAGTTGAGTATGCGGGATCGCGCGGGCAACAAAGTCAGATGTACATAGAACAGTTCTTATGGGCGACTTCAAACAAGTATTCTGCAACTCAAACTGTCGCGTGGCGGCGCGTCGAGCAACTACCCAAGTAGCATCAAAGAACATAGATTTACGTGGAACAACGGCGCTTATGGGCGCGCTTAGCCCTACCGATGAGTCTATACTTGAGACGAACCGCTACGTCTTTGTTCTGCGCTTATTTTCTATCTTACCAACCGAACCTGGATAATTAAATTCCATGATGTCGAACGGAACACAACCTTACCGACCGCAGCAAACGTGCAGTACAGCACGTTTGCTGCGGTCGGTATCGGCGTTTGTACCATACGGACAAACGCCGATTCAGCGCCTCTAGCTACAAGAGGAGCGAACTAGCTCGAGCATCCAAAACGGAAAGCCGAAGAGCCACACATCTGATACAATTCCGACTCCTTGTCGTCGGTTCTCTAGTCGCCATGGGGTTTTCACCGGAGCAAACGGTGGAGCGCGCGTTTGCGCTGGTGTTGAGTGAATCGCGAACACAGCGTGGCTCATGAGAAAAGTGCGCCTGCTTCGAGTTGCCCGTGTATGTGGTGTTCTCACTCTCTTCTAAAACGTAGCCCTCGGTGGTTATTCGCGACGTATGTATGCGTACGGTGTAACTGGACATCGGCGTATATGTGTCTGTGTATGTGTATGTATATATGTAGGTATATACATAATAGACAGACGAAAAATACACGCGAGTATCACGTATAACACTTACGTATATACGTATATAAAACAGTCGATGTCAAACATGCGGCGAAGAATAACGCGCCCCGATTCTGTCAACGAAAAGAAGCAGCGGCGTGTCAGCGCGATTGTTCATCAGTGAAGTTGATAGCGGTTAAAAAACGAGAGTGCCGATGAGCGCGTATTTATGGCGGCGCGGGTGCTTTTGCTCGGCATCTTGTTTACGGAAGTGCTCGAGTCCGTTTGCGCCGCAGGTGCGTTACGATTATGCCGATTCTTTTCTTTCTTTTTCGCAACCCCGCTAAATGTATTGATGTCTCGCCGAATCTCCTTTTCGCTTATTACCTTCGATGATAACGTTCTTCACACGTGACAATGCTTCATTGCGGTTTTTTTAACGAAATTTCGGACCATCTACGCATCACCGGTGTCGAGGCATTTACTCGCGACTCGAGCTAATTCGCAGGTTATAGCTATACTTTTTTTTACGTCACGAACACACACGGAACGACTAGCGACACGATGACGATCGATCGGAAAAGATTGCCACGAGATTATCGCGTAACGCAATGATTAGAGCCTTTTTTTCGATTATTCGAACCCTCCCCTTCGCACCCCGCTTTCCTCGCAATCACATCGATCGAACGATTCTCTAACGTTTTAATTCGAATAATTAATATCCTGCGGTCTATTATACACGCGTCGACTGTACGGTCTCGTGTGTTTACCAAGAGTTAACACACATGGCAAAGTCACGAGGGCTCCCTAATCGTATAACGGCGAAATTATATGCTGTAACTAAATTAATGCTTGCCGATCGCGCTTTCCTTGTTTTTTTCTTTTTATAAATTACGTGTTTGCTAATCTTGGGTTTCCTCGCAATTTAAACGTATCGATAATGGTCCGTGATACTCCATTTTATCACGATTACAAAACATATCGATTATTTTATTAATTTTGTGAATATGATAATTTCTTTCGTATAACATTAGTATTCTTTTTGCCTCTTTATTATTGTTACACCGAAAACAAAGAGATTCTATCTGCTTCGTAATACAAAAAAAGAGATCGCAATATTTTTTTTGCTATTGGATGATGAATTCAAGCAGCGACGACTGTTTTTCCGATTTGTCAGGTGTCAGAGGAACGAGCGGCATTTATGGAGTCAAAAATAGTTCAAAAATTGATGGTTTGGATTTTGGCTTGACGAAAGGTTCAGAAGCTGGTCCTGAGATAGAACCTGGAGGGACGGTGATTTTAGGAAAAAAAGGCATTACTCTCAGCTGTCTGTCATCCGCTAGCAATCAGGATATATCCTGGCTGTACAATGGCGTACCGGCACCTCCTTGTGGCATCGCTCGTTGCGGATTGTTGTACAACGGATATCTCCACTTTTTCAAAGTAACCAATCGTACCAATGAGAAACGCAATATTGTGCGCGATAAGTCATGCATTAGTTCCAAATTATAACGCATATATTTTCATTTTATTCAAAGTGAAAATAAAAAAGTGAAACATTAAAGTGAAAAAAACATAACCCTCCTTTGGCTTTGCCGTAGTTGGGTAAAAAATAGCATAGTGGCTTAGTGAAGAATTAAATTCCTTTCTTCTACAATGATATTAACCCGTGCTGAGTGGGTCTTGAAGTCGCACATAGAATAAATTTCAAATATGATCTTTGATTGGTGAACAATTTTTTATAAATGCAAGGTTCAACAATATCTCCATTTACATTTATCTAAGCTATAAGATTATTTAATTTATTACGTTATATGTTTGCATTTTTTATGTAAAAAATCAGCTGTGCATGAACATGGTTCGATGCGAGGCGGCATGGTTTACATCACCTGTATCATTCTAAAATTCACTGTGTTCTGTTTATTGTAGGTTGAAATTAATTAAATTAGGACATAAGCGACAAAATGTTAACTTAAAAAAACAAGGAGTATCCTTATAGTCAAATTTCGTTAGACCTAAATTATCAATGCTTACGGTGGATACAATGAACTAACAAATATTGTAATACACATCACATAAAGCGTGCAGAGGTTGCGTATGGTTGGAAAACAAGAGCAACTGCTTTGGACCAGCCTGATTGGTCTTTGGCGGTAGATGAGGTACCAAGCATTTCTTTTAGGATTTTTATAGGGGACCTGCAGCCTACAATAGCAATACTTATTTTAACAGTGGTAAAATGCAAGAAAGTATTTAATTGAAACAAAATATTTGTTGTCTCGGTGTTATTTGGTAACGGACAATTATAGTTTTCGTTCTCAGCATGGTCTGAAATAACGAGTATCCTTCGATTACCCAATGCAGAAACAGAATCTACAATTGACACCGAAATCGAAAGGAAGGGACGGTGCTTTATCCTCGACTGCCAAAATATCAAAGAAGCACGAGTACAGATGTATCGCGCGAACGAATTCTGGAGGATTTGTACGATCGTCCCCGACGATCGTTCAAGTAGCCGGTTAGTTTAGCCGCTGTCAATCGGAACGGACCAACAATGAGATTTATGCGATAATAAGCGGATACGATTGTTCACAGAGCTGTCACACAATTTCAAAGAATCACCTGAGGACATGACGGTGGGAGAGGGAGAAATAGCAAGATTTTCGTGTCTCATAGATAGCGTACCGTTCCCGGCGAACATAACGTGGCAACACAACGGCCACGCTGTCACACTTGATCCTAACAGCACTAAGTACGAAATCATATCACGTTGCGTGAAATACGATCCGGGCACTATCGGAGAAGAATTTGACGAGCTCTTCTGTGGTGTCTCTGGATCAGCGGAAGTTAAAAAAACAGAGATTAGACGCGAGATAAATCTTGTAACTTCTCGTTTCAGCAAGCTTGCTAAAATTGACGTTACGAAAATTCTTGATTCTCCGTCAATTAATCACCACTTCGTTTACAGATATTATTTGGTACCACCAGGTGTTCTTTATATAAGCGCAACCAAGTTTTCTGATGCCGGTTCATATAGGTAATGTATCATTTTTGTCAATAAAATCCTAGCAAAATCAGCTTTTTCATTGATTTTCAAATGTGCCTTTATTTAATAAGAACAGCAAATTGATATTTTGCGAAACTCGATGTTGTTTAAAACTTACGGATTATGATCGTTCTATGATTTTAGGTGTATAGCGACGAATGATTTTATCAAAAAGACCAAAAAGAGCAAAGAGGCAAAACTGACGGTGAACGCGGGGCGGCGATCGAACCTGCCCGCCATGGCGATATCGCTGTTACCCCAAGTATCCTACAGTCACCGACTGATCAACGGTTCAAATATTAGTTTGGCGTGTGCAGCAACTGGATATCCGTCACCCACTGTCACGTGGACGTTTCATCCGCAATACTCTGGCAAGTTTCGGGATTCTCTGGGGTGGTTCTAAAAATGATCTTTCTACAATAATCCCATTTAGACATTCGTAACGTGTCATTTTATACCTAGATGGTATGGCAGCGCCACGAATTCTGTTGAATTCGACCAAGGGTATCGCCATTCTCGAGTTAAGCAATGTGAGTCTTGCGAATGCCGGCCTCTACTCGTGCGCAGCAAAAAATTCCAATCGGCCGACAGTATCGCAGAATATTACAATTGACGTTATGGTTCCACCGAGTTTTTTGAAGAAGCCGACCAGTCAAAATTTTCCGAATGGCCGTACGGCGCGGTTCGAGTGCCAGGCACAGGGAACTCCGACACCGGATATTTATTGGCTCAAGGACGCGGAAAACATAACGATAAATGGTATCTAAATTCGCAATCGTTTGTTCGTACAAGTAGAGATTGATTGAGCATGCATCATGCAAATGTATCATAGAATTGACGATGAAGAAAAATGTAGTACGCTCGAAAACGTTTCGTATGGACGAGATGTAATCATATTTAACGAATTTCTGTGATCCAATCAAATTTAAGGTCGACGAACGACGTACGTGAAAGACCAAAACAAAATGGAATTAGCGATATCCGCAACTGTGCCATCGGATTCTGGGATTTATCAGTGCGTGGCGGTAAACGTGGCCGGTGAAATTTGGGCCGCTGGACGGCTTCAACTCAACACTTCGAGGCATAGCCCGGCAGCGCCGACTTCCCTCAAATGTCACGCTCCTTCGCCCTTTAAAATATTCATTTCTTGGGAACCACCAAAGTCTTTGCCGCCTTCCAGTATTACAGCTTATACCGTCTATTATAGTCCCGCGGGTAAGCGATCAACGAAGGAAACGTACATTTGTTTCCCTTGAAGTTCCAGACGCATTGGAATAGGTTGATTTTTCATATAATTTATCGATTCGAAGATGGTGGCAAGGAGGAAGTTTCGCCACCGGAACCAGGCAATTCCACGTCGGTTGAAATCACGAAACTTCTTGAACCGTTCACCAATTATTCGTTCTACGTCAGAGTGTGGACCAGTCACGGCGCGAGCGATCAATCGGCTGCAATCATTTGTGCGACAGCCCCGAGTGGTGAGTATCTGAGGAAATTAAAATGTGTGAGGCTGTCGTTTCGAGTCAACGTCGCGTAACACTGGACTTTGCTGAAGCCAGTGCTGGCGCAGCCTAAAGCAAGTGTAGTCGAAGCTGTGGGAGCTGAACATAAATCCGACTTTAAACTACTTTCTGAATATTCCGCCTGCTAAACACACGAAAGCGTATCATCAACTAACCGGTGTATTGGTAATACTTCGCAATTGTAATTATAATTATAATTTCATACAGCAGACAAGATTTATAAAGAACCCCAAATATCGTTCGTACTTTACCAAGATTATTGAAAAAAAAACAGCAAAAATAAAATTACAAAAAAAAAAAACATGAAGGTCTGCAACTGCTTTGTAAACTTGCAATAGGAAGTTCGTCAGAGTCATGTTTGCCAAACGTGGACATGTTTTTACGCGTTTGCAGCGTAGCACGTTCTTTTCATAATCAAAGCGTGTAAAAATGAACTAGGAACGAGTTTAACTAAATTCCTCACATCACTGTACACAGCAAGTAATTTACTAGGGGCAATTGATTCGATGAATGTTATCTCGAAGTTCTCCTATGTTAGATCGCAAAAGTAAACGGGGTGTTTTATTTCACATCCAAAAATGTACCAAGTATTTTATGATAACGTTTTTTTCAGGATTCTCGTTGGCTTAATCCTGAACTTATTGAAGCTCTTTATAATTCACTCAACTGACTGCGCTTTTCTTCTCTGTCTTTCCCTTTGGCTGCTTACCAGTTATTTTGACTACTTACTTGACTATCGTCGCGTTTTTTACAGTTCCCAAAGCTGTGCCGAAAATACGATTGGAACCACTGGGCAGTACCAAGATCAATGTCAGCTGGACACTGCTGTCGAAGAAGGAAGCCCAAGGAATCGTTGAGGAGTACAAGCTACAGTGGAGACTCCACGACAAGCCAGCTTCGAGGGTACATACCTTGCCCGCGACTGTCCAGCATTACGTACTTACGGAATTGGTTCCCGGGGCCCAGTACGACTTTCGCGTTTTGGCGAGAACGCGTCAGGGATGGCCGAACATAAGCGAAACCCAGCTGGTCTGGACGAGCCTCGTGTTGCCCCCGTTAGAAACTGACAAGCCCGATGTTCGTAACTTTGTTTACGTACAAATTCTTCGATTCAACGTCTCGACGATTAAGATTAAATGGAATTGGAAAGAAACGGCGAAAAGCCAGCTGGCAAGCTTAAACGTCGACACGTGGAAAATTCATGCCGAAAACAGCAATGGTGATAAACTCGTCACCGTCACCCTGCCGATCAATACAACAGAATATTTATTTACGAATTTAGGTGAGTTATCGAAGCCTAGAGAGTGGCGCGTTCATTTTAAAGAATTTTTTTGGCGTCAACAAAAGATATATCGTTTATTTTTACGGCAAACGTAATAAATAATACTACATATAGACACGAATGCAATTGGTTTACATTGTTGCAAGCACATCAGCGCTGGTCCCGTGTAAAAATCTGTAATCCAAATTGAATTTATTTCCAGAATCGAACGCCTCTTATACTATGAGTCTATGTATGATCGAGTCGGGCATTGAGATTGATTGTTTGATCGAAACTATTGAATCGTCGCAGAACGCTCCCGGTAAGAATGAATTTCATTACCCCCGATATCTTTAGCAATGAAATAAATACATTTATTGAGTCCAAAACGTTTCCCTGGATCAGATAACGTTCCGAGTTCACTACAAGCTTCCCAAATTTCTTCAACCAAAATTCTACTCACTTGGGTAGTGTCCAATACCAATGAGGCCCAGGCTTTCGAAGTTTGTTACCAGCCGGTTTACGAAGCCGATCCTGAGAGAACAAAATGCATCTTCGCGTGAGTTTTCGAAATTTGTATGAATTTGTGAGGGAAGGAAAATGATGTTTGCTTGTTATAAAATTCTTTGCGAATTTCAGACGCGAGAGTAAATTAATCGTCGTTGAGGGATTGAAGCCATTCACAATGTATCAGTTCAAAGTGCGAGCCTTGACGAACGATACGAACGAAGGGAACGAATGGAACGAATTTAGCGAGAGCATAGAGTGTTACACAAGCGAAGATGTGCCCAGTAAGCCCGAGGACGTCCAATGGTTCGTTGGAAATGGTACAAACGCGAAGATAGCCTGGAAAGAGCCATCCGAAACGAACGGTGTTATACAAAATTATTTAGTATCGTACACGACCGATTTGATGGATTCGACGTCGACCTGGGGCAACATTACCGTGCCGGGAAACAAAACATCGGTTACCCTCACAGGTCTCGTTGCCGGAAGACATTACGACGTTGTCGTGCAGGCATCAACCAAAGCCGGATACGGTCAACCTTCGGATCCAACATTCATCATAACCGGGGGAAGTAGCAGCCCTTCGAAGGTCCCAACCAACACCGACGAACAGAAGCCACCCCAAAAGACTAAACCTGATCAAAGTCTTGGTAAGCAAATTCCACGATAAGAACATTAATGAAAAGTTGAAAATTCATTCATTCATTCATTTAAAACTTGTGTGAGAGAAGCACAGTACGGATTTTAATGATTGCGTTTGCACTGTTAAATATTTAGTATACGGGTTCAGCAGATACCGATAGATTTCCCCGTAGTTTGAGGTTAAGTTTGATGATTCACTTTGTGAATTCTATTGTCGAAACTGGTTTTTCAAATGATGCTCATTTCAGTGCGAAAACAAACTTATTACTAATGGTACAGCATCGGTATATTTTTGTCATAATTTAATCGAATCAATTATATAGCTCCATTATTCTCGCTTCAAACAAATATAACAAGAAAATACATATCAATGAAATTTTACGTACTGTTTTTCATTTTACTGAAAAAAAAATACTTCTTGCACCTTGATCGAATAAATACATTGAAATTAATTTGAGCAATATATCTCAATATTATAATGAAAACCACAGGGCCGTTGGCGGGAGTGACGAATAAGAAGGGCGCTAGCGTTCTCACCAAATCTTGCCAAGCGCCCAAATCTGACAGATATACTTCCAGCCATTTTTTTCGCCGTTCTAACGAGAACCGTGACAGTCTAGCGTGCGATCAGGATATTCCCATTGACTTTAGGATTTTCGTTTTGTTTCCAGGGATAATAATTGGCGTGAGCATAAGCTTCTGTTGCATAACCGTGTGCCTGTGCAGTATGTACTGCCGCAGGAGGTGCGAGAATTCACGTTTGTTGAGGGAGAGCTCGCAGTCTCAAAAGAGTCGGGCGCTGATGAGGACGAGCAATGGCTGTTGCGTTGAGAGGTCGATGACACCTATCAGCCAACAAATGACTCCTCAAGTGGCTTGTAACGAGATTGAATTAGCGGAGCTTTGTCCTTCCTCTCCTACCTCGAGGAATCTGCAGTGCGACACCAAGGTGAATATTGTTTCGTATTTGTTGGATAAGTTTCATGCGACCAAGCTTTCTCACTCTTTTCCTCAATCGGAGGTTTGAGGCGGTTTCATCAAGAGCGTATTTAACACTTCAGGTACTATTTGGATTTCATGTGAAAATGTAACTTCGTTCCAGGGTGGTCACGCGAATGGTATTGTCGAAAATTGCGTGAAAGAGCCTCTACTGACGGCCTGGGAATTCAACGATGAATCGAAAGATCTGCGAATCACAGAGAATCCACAGGTACGAGCCACAATGCACAGCCTCAAACGGGGCTACGTTCATTTTCGCGAAAGTTGAGCGATTCCTGGATCAAGTTTCGATAATATTGATTTTTTATCATGATGGCGTTCTCCGTGATGCAGAGAAATTATTTTCTCTTGTCTACTTTCCTGGATTGCAAAAATCACGCATCCTATTTTCGGAAACCTACAACTTGACACGGCGAGGAACGATTTTTGGTTACTATAAATGAGAAATACTCAAAAAACAGATTTGGTTGCATTCCATTCTATAAACTCCAACGTCCTTTTCGAATATTTTCGATTAGCCGGAAGTAACAGTTGAAAGGTCATTTTTTGTCCATGAGCATTCGATATACGCGCAAAATTGTGGAGCGAATCGAAGATTTCTATTTATTTGAACTTGGCTAAACACATTTCGAAAATTGGCATTATCGTGTCCAATATTGCTTAAAAATATGTGCAATGAATTTGATGACCGTTTAATATCTATTTGCAGTGCAAACAAACCGTTAGTCCGCTCCCGAACGGACAGCCGGAATGCGAGGTCGATCTCAACATGACCGATGTCACGTTGGTGGATCGTACGTTGGCTGGCAGTGACAGCAGTTTGAACAACAATCTGGGATGTCGAAACGCTTCGCCACGCAAAGCCATACCGCTTGCGGTTCCCGTACTGGAGCCAAATGGTTGAAAGACCGCGATGGAATTGATTCGCCTTCGAGAAAAAGCGCGAAAAGAGCTTCGAGTGAAAGGTAGGGAGAGGTGTCGGGTAAAGCCCATGAAAAAGCAAAAGAGAGGGAGACGAACGATCCTGCGAGAATTGTAAATAGTTGGAGAATCGCGGGCAACGTTGACGCGGGAAAAGCATGTCTCGAATGCTCGGAGGGCGAAGAAAATCGCGGAAAAGAAGATTCAACGTCGTCGCAATACTGAGATCGAATACCGTATCGACTGGAGGCGACGTATTATTCCGTTTTAATTTGTACCTGTCTCGCAATAGGTCGCCACCCGACGCGTACTGAATTTACGCGTACCACCTCTAAATTTATCTCGCCCCAGGCAGCTTCAAACGGAGTCTAAACAATCGTCGATCGCTGCCGATTTTATGTTTTCCAATCGCGCGGAATATTTTTGCGATGGGAACACAAACTACTTGCTCACGTTCGGAATCTCGGTCCTTCTTACTGCGGTATAAAAGAGATGAGATGTGAAATCGAGAGGTTCGAGCCTCTCAGGCAGGATGATACATTTTATGAGAAGAGAAAGATATTGTACATACTATTATAGTCGTTAATTGTGAATATGTCTATAAAGCGTTTGCCCGATAAAGGAAGTTAAATTTACCGCGGACATTTCTACCACGGTTCGAGATCGAAGCAAACCAAGAAAGAGCAAACCACACGGATCGGCTGTATAACCGAATTCCATTTTTGTTTTTACACTCCGATGCACTGATCGATAACAAGTACATTCCAATACATTCTTTATTCTGACTTCTGTTAATAGCGAATAACGATAAAGAAATAACAGAGCAATAGAGACTCGTCGCATGCTCCCGATATCGAATTAAACTAGAGCTATTCGCTCAGAGGGGGGAACTGACACAGATTACAATCGAGTACACGCTGATGCATTTATGGAACCGTCAAATAATTTCGGGCTGCCACTTTCAATTTTTTGTATTCATACTTTTAACGCGATTGTTGGAATACGCGTAAATCTGCAACGATTTTTACGTTGGTTTTATTTTGTTTTTGTATTTCAGTCATGCAAGCAAACTGCACATTCGGGCGATTTTGAGCGGGGGTGGGAAGAAATGTACGTAGCGTAGGTGTTTCTCGCAAGTTTTCGGCTTGCCAGAGAAAAGCATAACGGAGAAAGTTATGGAGAGAAGCAGAGCAGAATGTTTCCGAAAATTCCAAGCTCGTTTTTACAGACCCGTATGACCGTACTGATCATTAGTCATTAGAGTCTTTGTTATACGTTATTCGTTCACTTTAAATTTCTCTTTTTCCGTTTATTTTTTTTTCTATTATTACTCTCATTTTTATTTATGTTTGTTGTTCGTCGTTTCCAGTGAGGGCTAAGTTCCGCGCGAAAAGCGAAGTGTCGTTTACTCCGCGACGAGGAATACTCTGTGTAATCGAGGGGAGAATAGTGCGTTCGATAGAAGCAATAACGAGTATCACTTCGGTCTGCCAAGAGATTATCTTAACAAAATAGTCTAAATGGTAATATACTTTTCACTCCAAGCGATATGTAATCCCAGTCCCTCACTCTCTCTCTCTCTCTCTCTCTTTCTCCACCCAAAGTTTCTTCACGTCCAGTAGGTCGGATAACTCGGCTTTCTCGAGCGAGCGCCCGTTTCCTTCGAGTTTTTCGATAGTTCGATTCACAAGCAAATTCAATTACAATGATGCAGAAGCAAAGACACCACATTCCGAACTGTTGCATGTTACCATGACAAACGTGAGAAACAACAGAGCAAACAGGGAATGCACGAATAGAAAGAAACGATAAAAATGAAGCGAAGAAAAAAGAAAACCCAACTCAGTACCTGATAGACTAAGTTATGTCGTTTAGAGTGAGATGTAGAAATGTCAATGTTATCACTGTACCTCCATTTATTGTTATTTATTACTTCATAACATTCAAATCAAGATTCCACAAATATTACACAATATTGTTCCACCGACACACACGCGAATCTGCCACATACGTAAAAGCAAAAAGGACAAGCAAAACAACAATTCAATATCGGTACGCTCCTTTTATATTGTACAAATGTACGTAGACATACACACACAGATACCGTCTGAGAAAAACTCGTCGTTTTATCGTATAGTTCTTACGGAGTATTCTATTCTCGTAATGATAAAGCTTCCAACGTTTTCACGTCAGCTTATGATTTGCGCTAGATATCAGCAATCTCGATTTGTTCATTAATTTTTTCTTAGAAAGGTTCTTTTTTTTCGAGATGTCCTGTGATTTAAAACAAAACAGAGTAAAGGAACACGGAGTTCCGACTGATCTTAGCGGACCAAGCCCGCGAATAATTGTTACGCATATTGAAATCTCCATAGCGCTTGAAGCCCGTCGATCCATCTGTTCGATGATCGCTTCAGCAGTAAAACGGGAAACTATAAGAATTTACGTCAGTAATGCATTTTTGCATAACAAAATTGAACATTATTGTTGAGGAGAGGAACACGTTTATGGTAATTTTGCTGGGTAGTTTCACCA
Source organism: Ophioninae sp. B BG-2022a (assembly GCA_030522765.1). NCBI lineage: Eukaryota > Metazoa > Arthropoda > Insecta > Hymenoptera > Ichneumonidae > Ophioninae sp. B BG-2022a. The sequence continues at coordinate 16,561 of JAPYZJ010001589.1, forward strand.
AATAACCGATACGTTTCTTTCGGCTTCCTTGACAGTAAAAAACAGCGCCGTGAGCATTGATGTCAAACCAACGCGTGACCATTATTCAAAATAACCTAAACGAACTATATAAAGCTCTCGAGCAAACAAGTCTCGAATCTGGTAAAATCTTTGGCAATGATGTCCACAAAGATCAACAGCTTTTTTTTTCGTAAATTTTAACGTTTCCCGTCCCTGCAATAGTAGCGTAGCGCCTGCAATAGTTATCACATTTCCTTTGCATAAACCAACAGGTTTTTTGCAACAGCACGTTCGTTCATCGGGCACCTTGTTTCGTTAAAAAGATTACATACATTTATTATAATATCTCCATTATTCGTAGCAATAGAGAAGTTCGTTAAAGAACTCCCCTGGAGACCCGGGGGAAATGCAATTGAAGACGAACGGAAGATACGCGTTTAAAAACAAATAAACAACTGTCTCCGTAAGCACCAGCCAAAAAGCTCTCCGATCCGTTTCAATCAGCTACAAGACTTTTCCGTAAACTCCATCTATCTGTCACTATGTCTACCTCGTTGATTGTTACTTTTGTGTTCGAGTGTTTATGACGAGCGAAAGAAGCGAAAAGTTGCAAACAAGAAAAAAGAATAACAAAAAGGTACTGCCATTTCCGTACGATGTACAGTTTTGTGGAGATCGACGAAAAATCCCAGTGTATGGCGAGGGCGCATTATGAACTTCCTAGAGTTAGAACTTTGGTTCCTGAACAGTGGCATCTAGCTTTGTACAACGTTTTTATTATTATTATTATTATTATTATTATTATTATTATTATTAATAATATATATACAAGCACTTTTTATTCGGTGACTAGGGCAGCACACGTATAGGTCTCTCGACTTTAACGCTAAAAATGAGGGTCTTTGTACTATAATTAAGGTTTAAAAAGATGTGAAAAATATATAAGAGAAAAAGACAAGCAAACTGCCCGTGTGATTCGCTCACCGGTGAATCTCGTATGAAAAATTCAATCTCCGTGGGAGGTGGACAAACTCGATTAAGTTTATGATCTAAGGAGCGGCAATTAATCGTAAAACAATTAATCGCGTTATTAATCGATATCACGTTGATTGTAATGAAACATTCGACAATGTGACGTTTTTCCTTTTTCGTTAATTTTCATTGTACTATTTAGACTGTTAATTTTCTTGCGTTTGGGTAGCTTTCCCGCATTTGCGGAAACGAATAAATTAACGTAGTTCGTACGAATGAGGCACCCGCGAGCGCACCTATATCGTAATACGTATTTTTTGTTTTTTTTTTCGTTTCCGTTAAGAACGAGACGCAGCAGCGGTAGTGCGTTAGCGGTGAATAAGTGAAATGGAAAATCGATATACGCTTACCAAAACTATTTTAATCTCGCTGCCGGTCGTAATGCCATGAACCGAGCGAATCTTCACGCGATCACACGTGTTTCTGAATCACCAAAAACACAAGATCATGTTGCTTTTTCACGTTTGGATTGAAACGAGTGAAAAAATTAATTTACTCAAAATGCCGGCTTTCGATTGGTTTTCTTTTGTGAGAAACGAACCTTCAGTCGATTATTGATAATTCCAGGGTACGTAATGATATAAATTGCACTCACGGTTGAGATGATTTTTTCCAATGCACCCAATGGTCCTGAAACTTCACTGGTTGACCAAGTGGGTCCTTCAAAAAGTGTAGAAAATAATGATCGCCCCAAAACCAGACACTCTCGGTTATTTATCAACAATAAATTACAAAGTGTTTATTGGTCGTTTGCGAAACGACGAACTTGCATTCAATTCAAATTTATCGTTTGTCCAACTTCATTTACGTTGAATGTCGATCGTAGAGCGTTAGTCCGCCAAGTACTTCTCGTGAAAGTTTTCTCATTCATTTTTAGATGTATAGAGAAAGAAGAAGACGAATCTGTGTATCTTATTATGGTTCCTTCTTCCGGCAAACAAAGTTTTACGAGTACGGATGAAAAAAGAAACAATACACCTGAATCTCCTTTTGCATTGATCCACACATCTGCACTCATTCACTAACACACTCGACACACACGCAAGCGCGCGCGCGCGCACATACACACACACACACAAAGATATCTACAGACACTGACGAAGTATTAACTAGATCGTACAGCGATTCTAGTCGAACGAATATACCTCTAACAGCGATTGCCCTTTTTTCATAGCTTGAGGGTGATCACGATCCGATTACTTAACGTTAACTTAACCGCAGTACCTACTAGATTACTATTATTTAATTTTTATACCGTTTACCTCACAGGATATAGTTTCGCTTCCGCCTCGACTGATACTCGAAACCTAAACACACGTGAACAACGGTTTATTATTTACACCGATAGAACGAGAGAAAAGACAGACAGACAGACAGACAGAAATGAGGTGTATTCACTCCAGAAAATTGTATTACTACAGTTAACTGCGGAAAAAAACCCATCACTCAAAACAGCCGAACGTTTATAATTTATATATACATACTTTGACACACACACACACACATATATATATATATGTGTGTGTGTGTGTGTGTATGTATTCATTAATACTTTTTAGCGAGACGAGAGAAATCGAATTTATAGTTGATTGCAGATACCAACCGTTTATTAGGGTGTAGTTACTTTGTAAATATCATTTTACCCCTCACGATTGTACATATATTATATTATCTACGGAAACAACAAGAAAAAGAAGAAAAAAAATGGAAAAAAATTATTGAAAGTATATATTTTAATATATTACATGTAATTAATTACATAACATTATAATCTTATTGTTTAAAAAGTATTAAAAGAAAAAGAAAACAAAAGAATTGAACCGATTGACGAAATGTTTAATGATGATTGTTGAACCTTCTGAAAACACACACGGCGTCGTTGTTGTACGATTGAATAAAATTAAGGCAGTGTAAAAGGAATGCTTCGTTTATTGTTTTTTTTTTTTTCGTAGTTCATTAAGAAACGTATAAGAACGTGATTTTGTTTAGGTTTTTTTCAATAGAGCAACGTCTTTCGTTTATTATCAAAATATCTGAGCATACAATGCACAATTTCATCTTCGAGGAGTTCTCGACGATGGGATAATAATTTTGTTTGTCGCACACGTCAGGCGGTAAGTACGAACGTTTTGATAGGGCTCCTTCGAGTTGTTTCCTTCTCTTCTATATCTCGTCGAATAGCAACGAGAGGGTTTTTTTTTTTGTAATCATAGGCGCATATTTGAATCATTCGTCACGCTATTTGTACTTAATTAGTCTAAGTCATCGCTCTCGCAGCTTTCGAATATCATCGCGTACTTTACAATATTCATTTTTATACTAAGCTTTTTTCATTGATTTCAGACATTGAGCCATCCCATTGATCTATTTCTCAATTCCTCAAGCTCACCGCGATGTATTTTTCTATTTAATGTTAGAGTCTTTTAAGTTCCGCGTGATTCCTAAATGCGATAATCGTACATAAACGGAATAAAAGTACAAAGCCTTAGAACCTGTTTGAAAAAATGAAGTTGGAATGTACGAAAAAATAAGGAAATATTGTGAGAAATTAAAAAAATTATCTGCGAGTCGTGCTTCAAGGCATAAAGAAGTATCAACGAAGAGGCAAACTTTGCTAATATCGACTCTCCACAAATCTAAACTGACACGCGAATCAACGTGTTTCGTCTTTCCACGCAGAACAATAATTGTAAAATTGTATGCAAGATATAATCGCGTAATATCGTTATGACAACAAAAAAAAAACAGAATTTTATACGAGCTGGGAAAACGAGAATTCACCTACGAATAAATCGCGCTTTAAAAAACGTCTATCAAAAGCAGTTTTTCGCTGTACCGGCGAGGTACAAGTTTTTTTGGAAAATTGATTGATTGCATCACTCGCGAGAATTCGTTTCTTTAGTATTTCGATCGCCAGAGAAGTTTTATTTTTTGATTATCAGTTGATTAACTGGATCAATAATCGACATAGTCTCGGGCGTTAAACTTCGTAATTTTTCGCACAGCCGTTTGATCTCCTTCGTTGGCTAATATCTGACTAGCGTCCAGCTTCCACGTGAGCACAATGAATGAAATTAAGTACATGATATTTGTTTCGTATTTATCACATTAATTACGACGAATAGGCCTCAAGAGAAAAATACGAAGGCAGCACGAGCACAGTAGCCGGTCAACGGAACGTGAAATCGTGTTCGATTTCACACTTTACAATCGTTGCATTGTTCAAAACAAAATGAATTCTGTGTCGCATCGATTGGAAGAGAAAAACAGACAACTGATTTGCAGATTTGTAAAAAACGAAAAAAGGAACGCCTTCCAGGCGGTCGAAAAATGCGAAACTACATTTTTGTTCTCCCGCAATATGTTTGGAATAAACTTAATTGCAGCTATTCTACCAGACGCGTGACAGTCGCTCTTGAGCACGACAACTTTGTTGTTAAACCCACGATCGGCTTAAAATAGGCAAATTGTAATTCTTACTCGCATGATTCACCAAATTCATGGTGAATTCGAGTTATCGTTGGAGAATGTGTCATCAAGTCTAACGAATCATAATCCCAAATTCGCCGCGTTAATGTCTTGCTTGGCTGGCAAATCGATCGCTTTTTCCAATTACACAATTCTCATTGAATCATTCGATGAGAATTCCATTTTTTGTTACAATATTATTTGAGTTCGTGGAATCTCCAGTCCTTGGAGTATGCCGATTTTTTTTTTGTATCTCTCCATTCATCGAAACGCCGAATGCGAATGAAACTGGACCAGAATGCGAACGTAACCGCCTTTGCGTGTCTGTAGCAAATCCGTCGGCAGGATTCATTCATTTAACCTAAATAGCCAGTAAACGTTGATTCGTTTTTCACGCATGTCCAATCCGTACGCATTAGCTGTCGCGGGCCATAAAGATTCGGCAGCTAAGTAATAATCGAGTACGTGATCGTGCCACCTTAACGGGAGACATTTTCCAACGGTGCCCGTAATTCGGAATTCAAATACGCCTGCGCGTATGAATATTTGTATCTGAATAAAAACACTCGCACCGCGCGTTTAAAAGTCGTCTCGGATTGAATGACATCATTAGGCACAAGGTGAAACGATCTTCTCTGCGAAATAATATCTCTCGAATTTTCGTTGTCCCGATCGAACCTTCGTTATTGCTTAATTAAAATTGGTAGTTTTTGTTCCTCACAGAACTAACGAATGTGGAAATATCTTCATACTCGCGTAATCCTCAAGTACCTGGAAAATTAATGAAAATACTGTTAGAAAAGTAAATTTTATTAGCAGTGCCGAATTAGCCGTAGGAGCCTGATTAATCTTTAATAGTTCGCTACTAAATTAAAATATGGGTTCCGGTCATATTATTTGCTTATTGATACATTGTCGAAATAAATCTTTCACTGTTTCATCCATTGATTGGGAATCACGACAACGCAATCTATTGGATACTTGGCCAAATCAATGCATTGAAAGTAAATTTTGATATATTCTCAGAATTTGCGGTAATTTATTTTCATTCGCCAGCATTAACAGCTGCAGAAGATTTTTATCTATATGTTGACCGTGTCAAATTTGTGTTTATAACTACTAGATTATTTAGTAAAAAAACTCGAAATTAATTTCAGTTTTACAATTGTATTAACCATCGTGCCTTGAATTTTCAAGAATTTTGACGATTTTTTAAATATCCATCCAGTAATAGTTTAATGATTACTGACGTTCTTTTTCGAAATAAAAATGTATAAAAAATCAGTTGAGGATATGTACAATGTTCAACGGAGCCCAACGAGGAACTTTTCTTTTTTTTCTAAAAAATCAACTAAAAAATGTGGTGTACTTGGAGCATTCGATTCAACGATCTTATTATTTCTTAATGGTCCCACATTAACTCGAAGAAAGTAATGATTTATTTCACATCCTGTAGCAAGAATCTCGTGTTGAAATTTCCTACAGGGCCCACGCTGGGTAATCCGATACTGTTTATCGGTATGTAGAATGAAAGAGTTTTCTTTTCACAGACCTCTTTGAGGGCATCCTTGGTAAGTTTTGGGTAGGAATAAGTGAATCCGGTCTTGTTCGTTAATTTTCCAGGATACAAGTACAAGTGTTTGTTGTAAAGTAGCTCCTGATCGATGTAAGGTGACAGAGGGCTATTCTCAACGCCGTCCTTGCTGCAAGCCTCTGCCCACGGACCCATGTGCATGTCGTTTACTTCCTCCACCACCGAGCTCATGTCAGCCTGCGAAAAGGCAGGTTTTGCACGCTATAGAAACTCCTCTAGGATACACGTGTTTCGAGTAATGACTTTCAGCTGACCTTGGCAAAAGTCGACAAAGTAGTGCCCCAATAATCGTGATTGATATTGAAGAGCTCCGAGACGGTGGCGCTTATGGAACCCTGAGTCGAATCGCCTTCATCCACGAGGTTGTACGTTTGGCCCAACGTATCATCACAGCCAGCAACATGCCACATCGCTCTAGCGACGTCCCTCACGTGCACCGTGTTCATGTGAAGATCCGGTCCCCAAAGTAATTTCATCATTTCACCGAGATGCTTGTAAACAGCACCAACCACGAGGCGGGGCGCTTATCAAAACGAAATCGGTAATGAACGTTATTTTTCACGTCCTGGCCTAATATCAATGCAACAACTTTTGTAACTTGATTGCATGAATATTCGACTACGACCATTTTGTTTTGGCAGACGAACAACCGTGTTTAATGTTTTTTTTTCTTCACTGCAAAATCTGCGTATGATGTCAATACAATTGACATTGTTTTTTATAGAAGAAATCTGATTGTCGGCAGACAAAATTTCTTGTGGAAAGTAGAATATTTTTCCAAATTTAATGTCTGTTACCGTACTGCCTCGTTTACACGAAAATTCCGATTTCATTTGTAATTCTCAAAATTATACGAATAGAAGTGATTACTTTATCGAATTGAATATGCCAGAACCTAAGAAAATCGCAAACTCAAATTTCTCTTGACTTCTTATTACCACTTGGCGAACCGCTGGAAACTTATTAAAATGAACGAAAGTGAATCTTAAATTGAGTTGCAATAACAATTTTATGGTGATTCCGAAGCAACTATTACAAAAATGATTATTTCAAAGGAAAAAAATGAAGTTCCTCACCCAACCCATTACGATCGCCGATACCGTAAATTATCGCTGGTCTGAGCACCGTATATTTCAATCCTGGAATGGTTTTCAGATCCTGCTCCACTTGGAGTTTGTGTTTGGCCACAAAAGTCCAAGGATCGCAAGAGTCGTCCTCTTTGTGCGGAGCTTTCTCAGACGAGCTCAAATTTCCAGCAGAAATCTCTATGTAACGACTCGCTCCGATTTTTGCGGCCTGTTGAGCGCAATTCATGCTGAGCTTATAAATTCCCTCTTTGTACACAGGATCCGTTTGACCACTCTTGGTCTCACCGGCGCAATTGAACACATAGTCTATCGGACCGTCACTGGTGAAAGCGTTTTGACACGAGGCTGCAATGATGTGCATCGGTCAAATGTGGCATTGATCAAATTCTAAAAGAATAGTCTGCAAAGAACGAGTTGTCGGAACGCCACGAAAATACTTTTCCATTCGTCCATTTCCTTGTTTGCATTATCATGTATTTACATCATACAAGATCATACATTTACATCATACAAGATCTTTTCTCACAAAATTAGAATGGAGATTTCTATTAAGACTCCAAAAAAGTTTGAATGATATTCGGGTCGCAAATTTGCCAAAAGAAATAGGGCTATGAAACATTTGTTTTGTTTTGCCATTGCAACCTTCGACATCATAATCTTTGCTTCACATTATTTTTATACTTATTTATCACTATTAAAGTTTGCAACACTGGAACGTAGAAAGCCTTTTTTGGAAAACTGTTTTTGCAGCAATGAAAATTGTTCCAAAAATAGTTTCTAGTATCGTTACCAGAAATCGACCACCTACATTTGCAAAATAATGTATCGTATGAAAATAAAAATGAACACAAATTAAAAAAAACATAATTGTTATTACATCCCAACTAAATAAGCTTCAACAAGGTATATATTTTCTTATTCCCACGGTATCACATTTTGTTGCACGTATACTGATCCAACTACCTACAATTGTGAAACACGGATACGTAATAATTGGATTACAAAGATCAATACCTTCATTTATGAGATTAGCGCTCCGGAAGTCGACCACAGGGTTTTCGAATATTTTCTGGTGATGGTTGTTCAGCCATGCAGTCTGAGGAGGTACTTTGTCAACGACTCGTAACGACGAAACCAGTTGATTCTCCACTAGGTAGGCCACAAGGTTCCGCCCGACAAAGCCACATCCTGCAAGAGACGCATGGCCAATCTTCGCTCGTATACATTACCAAGCAGTTGAGGGGAAATTGATTACGAACATGAAAGAATACGACGAGTTCAAGCGCGATCGTAATTATTTCCCTTTATAGAACATGAGTCCAATATCGAAACATTTTTGCGATAGTTAGAGAAGCGATAGTATTTGGGGGCAGGTGGAGAGCAGGGTGAGACAAAAAATGCATTGTTTCCACGTAAGATCGAGGCGAGGTCAAAACGCCGATCGAGTGCCCCAACGGCTTTATTAAAGTATTATTTAAAGTTTGAAAAGTTGTGTTCATAGTGAGAAGTGGTCCTTCGAGGTCGCAGCATCGATAGCCAGGGAGACCGCGATATCCGTTGTACGGGTACAGAGATACGTACCTCCTAGGACAATGACGCTTGGCTTCCTGTCGTTTGTGGGAGTTGCCATAATGAATTATCATTTAAATGGAATCACGCTTGGCACTATCGCGGCTCGCGAGCCGTTCCGAAAGAAACGTGAAACCGATAAAGAAACAGGAGATAGGCGAGAGGGTGACACGCGATTCGCGCAGGTCCAAACACCGTGAAAAATTCTTTACTCGTATCGACGCAACGTACGATCAGCCACGGTTCGCGAACAATGAATCAATGTGACGAAATTAAGAGAGCGTTGAAAATTCAATTAAAAAACATAGCACGCTCGGAGTGCCTGCTCGCGTAAAACTGTCATGCGATCATTTTTTCTTCGACTTCGAACGGACTTTGATTACAGTAGTCGTCGGTAATTCGGGAACTCGTCGCGGCGCTAGGTGTCAGTGGTCGCGTGTCGATCCTCGCTCCGACCAAGTTTCCTACTTAGCGGAAGTAGGAATCCGTTCGAGCTGAAGACGGCAACGATGGATATCACCGTTTCCAGCAATGGATGTGCTCGCAAGGATCGACGAATTATTTAATCGTTTATTGATTCGAAACGAAGTCATCCATTGGGTAAACTTAAGACGAAGGCGCACCCAGACGAAACTTGGACAAAACTACGCAGCCTCGGCTCGCATCGGTAAAACACAATTAGCGCCTGCTACAGCTATCTACCGCGTGGCAACATCGTCGCTAGCGTTCGGAAAGACCCGACGAGCTTCGTGTATGAGTATGTTCACGTTCATACGTACCTACACACCGGAAATTTCGAGATGTGCGTACACTCTGTATTACAGAGTGTATGTTCTGTAGTAGCTGTGTTCTCAAGATACTCGAGGAGAAACATGTATTAAATGCCTCATATGTGAACTCTGGGCATATGGTGCTTGTGCGGGTGCAGTTTGGTACATGGATATGCGATTTTTGCAAGTAACTTAAGTACCTTTTTAAAACTCTGATCAAAGTTCCTGTAGTATCTCATAAAAGTAAAGGTTTATTATACATAGTTTTATACTGGTCCATATTTGGGTACCTATTCCATAATTAGGTTCCTTTACGTTGATTTTGCTTTGGGAAAATTTTATATTTTTAATTAATATACGTAAAACAAAAGTATCGATAACTTAAGCGCAACTTAATGGCTGATAAATAAATAAGAAGAGAAGTTTTTGATCACATCATCTTTTTTTTATAACACAAAAATAAAATGGTATTCCATATTTGGTTACTTTCTTCTAGTAGCTGTGTGTAGACCAGCAAAGGCAAAAATTAATCACTTCAATGGATAATATCTGCTTGAAAGATATTACGCGTATTTTAGCGAAGCACGATTTTGAAAATAAGTGTCCATGTGGAAATCCAAGTGTTTCGTACGATCGGGACGGAAATTGAACCGTAAGAAAATAAAATTTACAACATTTTTGAGTCCCCTGAATAATAGCATCGATTTCATGTTCGACAGTTTACGTATCTCCAAATACATCGAACGTCAATATACTAATTTAGTTAAAAAATTATATTTATAAAGTTTATGATACATAACATTGTACGATCGATACTTCGAATACGGAAATTAATTCATTATTTGTTTGCATCCACAAATATTACGAATAGGCTCAGAATAAATTCCCTCATACCCTCAGGGAAATCTTTTATTTCGTCATACCTACTTGTTGTTAGAAAATGAAAGTTAAGGAATGAAATGAAAAAATGAAAAATGAAAGTTGGTTTGAAATTGACCTTTGAAATTTTATTAAAAATTTACAAAGTCGTTAATACTATTGAACGAAATAATCCCCTTTCGTTAATTCGTTTAAAAAAGTTTTTTTCCTTAATAAAAAATACTGTGTAATATTATAAAATTCTACACGTGTGTTTATTATTCAATCACGCCAAAACGGCTACGCCGATTTCAATTAAATTTAACATTTAGATAGCTTATATATAATCTTTCATACTATTTTGTTGTAAACAATACTTATTTAAGTATTTTAAATAAATTTAAGTATTTTAAATTTAAGTATGTAAGTATAATAAATTTAAGTATTTTAAATTTAAGTATGTAAGTATAATAAATTTAAGTATTTTAAAAAATATTAAACGTCAGTAAATACTTATTGACGTTTAATATTTTTCTAATTATATAATGAAAAACATTTAATATCGACCTATGTCAATTACAAAAAAATTATTATTTAAGGGTTGAATCGTATTTTAAGAAGAATTTAGGGGATGTTTTCAATATTATTATTACATATTTTAATGAATATACGATTTTTATATATGTATATACAAATACTCGTACAAACAATCGATATCGCCACTCCTCCGATTTCAGTTCTTGATTTTGGTCCAAACATCCCAAAGATTATTGAATTTGTTCGATACTCGATTTGTTTACTGGGGTAAATAAAATATTGGTGTAGGTGTATTATTGGTGTGACACCTGGTACAGAAGTGTAGAGTGTGTGCGATGCTGAAGTAAATGTACGAGGTTTCTTCAGAAAATAAGGTGACTTTATTTTTCTTGAAAAATATGTAGGGGAGGCCGGAATTCAAAGTTCCGGTGCAAATACCTTTGTTTAGGAAAAAGATAATAAATAAGTGTGAAACGCGTCCCAAAACATCAAGCCATAGTGCACTTTTGGCAGCCATTTTAGTGACGCCTTGTCGACGAGCAAGTCTGGCTGTCGCTTGGAGGTACAAAAATGGCATTAAAGTAAATATTTTTGTATTGAAACTTTTTGGTCTATTTCGAATAATTTTATAACTACACTACCGGAAAAAATTAAGGGATCAAAAAATATATGCCAAATTTTAGTCATTTTTCAAGCGGCTGTATCTTCGTTAAAAATTGTCGTATCGGACTGAGCAAAAAGAAATTTGAAGCTTGAAGTCTCTAGTTTCGAGATTCCGTAATGAAAAAATGTTTAAAGTCACGTGTATCGCTCAATCCTGAAGAATACTGTGAAAGAAAAATTTTCCAAATTTTATCTGTTTTTCTTTCTGGTACAAAAACATAGAAATTTTTTTTTCGATTAATTCACTGAATGAATCTTTTACCCGACTACGGCAAAGCCAAAGGAGGGTTATGTTTTTGACAGGCTATGTATGTATGTATGTATGTATGTTTATCTGTTCCGCCATGGCTCCTAAAGTACTTGTCAGAACTGGACAAATGAGATGTCGTTAGAAGCGTCTTAGTAGTCCCCTGAACATAGGCTAGGTGACATGTCACATTAACCAATGTGGCGCCCTCTGGAGGGCAAAAAACCCAAGATTAAAAAAATAAATTGAGATAAGCATATCGTGTTTGGTATCATTAGAAAGGGGTTTACTAGTACTTTTCAAATATATATAACAC
>JAPYZJ010001590.1:0-26293 GCA_030522765.1 Ophioninae sp. B BG-2022a
GTCTCCGGGCGCGTCTCATTGGCTACCGTAAAAAATTAATAACAATTCAGGGATTGATCTGGGACCCATACATGCTTATATCAATCGTCTTAGAATTTCGCCCCCTACCTCCCATTTCAGGGATGACATTCTTAGCTGGGACACCCTGTATATGAAAACTTACATATATTCGTATACGTGTGCGTATTTGTGTATTTAAGAAAAATGATCTTAACTACAGGTTTCAAACGGATGCAGGTAGTTGGATCGTTACGCCGTCGTGGACACGCTTGCTGTTCAGAGTGTCAAAGATATTAGGCATTTATTGATTGTTATCATTGCTCGTTATAAAGTAGAAAAATAAAAACTCGTAACTTTCAATCGATTTTTCGTGTAAGAGGGTTTTGAAACTTGGAAAAAAAAGAGAGTGATTTTGTGAGTTCAGAAAGATGGATAAACGATGTTACGTGATTGTTGTATTGAATTTAGTGTTATTGCGTGTATCGTACATCGAGTGGATATCTCATTGTAAATGTTTCTGGTAGATTTCACGTTGTATTCTCAACGTTATTTTATTTGAGTTGAGGAAGGGATGGGTATGATGCAGCATTCCAAACGTTACATATCACGCCACATGAATTTACTCATCTCCGTATGAAATAGGTACAGAAGAGTCCAATGTCACCCCGCGCACATTTTTATAAGTTTTGAATTTCGATAAATTCACACGGATGAATCTACAATCGCGTTAAATCTTTAAAAGCAATAATCTCGAATTATACAAGTCTAACTAAGTTATTTCGATATCGAATTGTCAGTCGAATTAAAATGGACTATAAATAATACAATCTTCGTGATAGCTATTATGAGGTACTCCGATCTGTAGTGAAAATGATTACTTTTTTTAATAACTGAAATAGGCATTCTTGTGTCGTGGCTTGCCCGCAACCATTGCATTCCGAGGATGACGTTAAGGATTACATCGCCGAAATGCGTTGGCGTTTACTTTTTACATTTCCAAATTAATTTTTTTGACAGATATGGACAGATAAGAGATCGACGAGATAAGATGGACTTGAAGATTCGCATCGTTGCGACACAATGAAATTTCTTTTCTCATTTTTTTATTTCTTTAGATCCATTGTTTAGCGAAATATTTTTTTCAGATTCGAATTTTAGGTTATCACAATAAAGATTTGTATAATTATTGAGGTATTTTACTTACAGTTTTTGGGGAAAAAAGAGAAATGAAAAAATAATGATTTTCGTCGTGTCGCAACTTTGCGAACTTCAATCTCATGAGTTGGAGCAAACAATTTGCTGTAATAGTGAAAATGAAGGAAAGAATTGATTGAATTCTTAATTAATCTTAATTCTTAAATATAACTCTCAATTAATATTAATTAATCCTAATTCTTTAATTTAACTCTTAATTAATATTAACTAATCTTAATTCTTTAATTTTAATAATCTAATTAACAATCTATTTTCTCTGCACTTCGAACGATTGCAGCTGCGGTGTCATCCTCTAAAAATGGAATCATTAACAGCGCATCACAAATTTACTACTAAAAAAAAATAGAAATTCCCCTTCACATAATATAAAAAATGAAATAAAAAAAACCTTGTCAATCTCTTAGCAGTAAAAATGAGCAGTTACACATACAAATCCTCTAATTTGAAAATGACAATTCATTCATTCGAAAAACGACCGCGATCGGAGTAGAGCCTGCCCCAACTCGTCTAGAAACGAAAAAACACCAACGTTGAAATTATTATGATATTGCAATAAAAATTCTTAAATTGTCTCGTTCACTTCTATAAGTATCGGTCTTAAAGCGGCCTCCACGAATTTATAGTCCATTTATTATTTATTGAGAGCAAATTAACTTGGATAAATTCGCACGATCAATCTCTTACCCCAGGGTTTTGTTGGTATATATCAGGGTCATTATGCCGGAAAAAAAGAATGTTCAAACCATCTTGTTAGTTAAAGATAGTACGATAAAGTTGTTAAAGCAGTTGCTGAAAAATAGAAAGGGGGCAAAGGAGGAGGGTCCTTTTGTCGTTTTTTTTTTCGGAGTGGATTTGAAGGTGTAGCTAGTAAAGGAGGTCATTCTAGGTACGTACCCCAATTGGACAGGACCAAGGGCAGACTGGCGAGCGATATTATCGTCACTAATCAACGCGCGTGTCATGGACTCGGTGGGGTTCAAGCCTGCGTGCTCTTGCTGACGACACAACAGACAAGACACAACCAACATTAGCAACACTAGACGGCTTGTACCACAATGCTCGATCATTTTCTCGTTTTTTTTCAGAAAACACCACTTTCCGCACAGGCTGCTTCTCTTCAATTTCCTTCGTTCAAAACTTCTTTCATTTTCAACGTACGTGCAGGTGCCAATTCAAAAATCCGTTATTCCGAAAAATTCAGAGTTTTCGAATCACGAGGTTTTTCCTCCGTGGCTCTTTCAAGCCCAGGATCATGAACCCCATGATTGGCCGATCATATTTCCATCGTTTGAACGCAACGAAATTTGTTTTTTTTTTTTCGAATTTTTTCTTGGTCGATCCGAGTGGCGAAAATCATTTTTTAGGATTTTCATTCAGCGAGCTGTAATTTGAATGTGAATAATTATTAATGGAAATTGAAAATTAAAAAAAAGGAGAAAAGAAATTCGTTGCGTTGTTACGATGCAAACGCCAGCCCCAACGTTCTGAACTCTAATTCTTTCGTAGTCGATTTTTCCACCACACTCAATATATGTATAGCCAAAACGGTTAATGCAACTATTCTGAATTCGTAATCTCAGCTCATTGAGTTTTCCTTTACTGTTATATCGTTCGTCCTCCATACGTAACAACACTCTTGACTATTGTTACTGGTGTCGTTGTCGTTGGTGCTGTTGCCGTCTTATTTAAATATGCGTATACGAGGGTGGATAAATCAAACGAGTAATTATGAAAAACCGTGGCAATTATTGTTTATCGAACGCAGTGATTATTCTGAAAAGAAAATTGTTGCAGGGCCTGATGAAACAACGTTTCAAATTTCGGTGCGAAATAACAGAAAAAATCTGTTCGAACAGTGTCGATAAAAAAGAGAGGTTCGCTACAAATCTATATACGCGATGATAAATTAACCCGTAATGGTCACACCTATACTCCACGTAATGGTCACGTGGGGTATAGTGGACCCCACGCCGAAAACTTTTTGCTATTTGCATTCTACTTGATTCATAGACGCAAATCTTACACGAGTATTATATTTCATATGTTTTTCAAGTAATACAATCGTTTTTTCTTTCGTTTAAAAATTTTAATATGGCGAAAAAACAATTAGAAAAAAAGAACAAAAAAACCCCAATTTTCATTGAAAAATTCATATACATTTTGATTTTTGCAATATGGCAAATAACCTGCGCTATGTTACTTTTGAAATAGTATATTTTCAAGAAAAAAATATAAATCATGAAGAGCACTATTTGCTACCTTCAAGACAACTGACGTTATTTTGACCATCGCCACCGATTAAATAGTCTTGGAGTAGGTTCAGACAACATCACGTGACAACACAAGTTCGATTCTCAATCGACCTTTCTACGGTATATCTCTACAAAATTTGCCTGGGGTCCACTGGACCCCTAGTGACCATTACGGGTTAATTGTGTATTTTACGTAAAAAGTAACAAAAAACATTAATTATCGATTCCTGATAATTGAAAAACAAGAATTATTCCCTCAATATCGTTATTGTCATCTGTAATCGCTCTATGAAAGTATGGAACCACCTTAAGACGACGGTTGCTAGTTCGCGATAAACAGCTTTTTCCGCTGACGTTTTCTTTCTCGCCGTGACGAGTTTCTCTCGGACAAAATTGTGGACTCGAAGACATTAAAAAAAAAAAAAAGAGATGGATAAAAAATTGCAAACGCACGACAAAAACACAGGCAAAGCGAAAAAGCAAATTTATAATCAGCCAGAGGGCAGTGATAGCGCTGAGGATACTGCCAGTGCAAAAAAAAAAGAACGATAGCAAATGCTCACAGAGATAAAAAAAAATCGAAAAAAAAAAATGGACTATTAAATCCTAGAGCATTTGAAAATCTATCGCTTCTTCTTTAAAGGACAAAAGCTGCGTGCTGTACGAAAAATGTTGCGTTAATAGAAGTACATTTTTGTTCACAATATACATACCCATGGCCACACCATCATCATTTATGTTATTTACATGACATCGTGTCTGTACATAAGATATACCTTTGACGTAAAATTGAAATTTTTTACGGCATGTTTGCCGATAAAAAAAAAACGATTATCAGAGTGCAGCTTAATTTTCCGTTATTTCGTAATGATCTTCCTCGATACAAATATTCAGAGATTGTTTTTTTCGTTCCCGGGGCCTCGGACCTTAATTCGTTTGCTAAATAAAATTCGGTCTAAGAATAAACGTTTCTTCAAAGCACGTAAAATACACTCGAGTGAAACACAATTAATTCGACGGATTAACACGTGTATACGAAAAGTGTGTTATTTCACAAAGCTAAAAAAAAAACAGTCGAATCTGTCGTTCGGACGATTCGTGCTTGTATCGCCATACGAAATATCAATTTTTTTTTTTTTGGCTCGCGTTTTTATTATTTCATTAATATTTGACGTCCGCGCAGCGCTGAAATATTTTATTCTCACTTATTTTCGACACTCCGGGCACAGTGACGTATATATTTATGTATATGCGCAAGAGCTCGTGGTAACAACTAACAGGCAAATCACATCGAGCAAGTATTAAGAAAAACATTTTTTGTTTGTTTTTTTTTTTAAGTAATAACGAAAAAGAAAACAGATAAAATGGCGCAAACGGCAAATAACTTTTTTCGTAACACTGCCTTGCCTTAGGGGATTCCTATAGTGAGCTCCTATGGTGTCTGCTGCAGTGTAGAAGTGCTGTAACCATAGAACACACTGGCTTATCGTGCTTTCTAAATTGTCTTTTTTTTTTTAAATATATATATTTAAAATGAACAACAAAAGCTAGCGGCTCGGTGCATCGCCTAATGATAATTGCTCAAAATTAAGAAAACGAAGGGGGGAGGGCTAAAGTATGTCTGGCCCGGAGATGCAAAATGGTGAAAAGGGCTTTTCTTTCGTTCCTTCGGTTTTTTTTTTTTTTAATCCACAAGCGTGCAAATAAAATTCGTTCTTCTCGTGAATAAAGTGCAGAAGCACGGTATCCTAAAATGGCCTATCTGGTCAATTGAAGTTTCTCCATTTTTCTCAACTTTCTTTCCCTTATAAATGTCTTTGGTGCTTCAACGATCGAGAATCCCATTTTCGTTGATTTGTGCATTTTTTTTTTTTTTGTGCAATTCGGTGAATAACAGTGAAATTCGTAACATGCAGAATTGTTATTGTGACTCTTTGTTTTTTCTAGCTGTGATTCTCGATCGGGCACAGTTTTTTACAGTGCAGAGGGCAAGGTCGTACCAGCGATAGAAATAAATGTTCGATCATTTTTCGTTTACTGACTTTCGTTTACTGATCGTTTCGTCACTGAGTAACGTGTGAGATTTTTTTTAACCCTTCGTATACACCTGGGGTCCAGTCGACCCCAACGTCAACTTTCGGGTAAATGTGAAGCCTTTAATACGTAATAGTCACATGGGGTATAATGGACCCCACGCCGAAAACTTTTTGCTATTTGCGTTCTACTTGATTTATTGACACAAATCTTACACAAGTATTCTATTTCATATGTTTTTCAAGTGATACAATCTTTTTTCTTTTTGTTTAAAAATTTTAATATGCCGAAAAAACAATTAGAAAAAAAAAGAATAATAAACTCCACTTTTCATTGAAACATTCATATACATTTTGATTTTTACGATATGGCAAAAAAAACCTACACTATATTAATCTTGGAATGGTATATTTTCAAAAAAAAAAAATTTTCATGAATTACTGCATGGATTTGAACGAAGTTTTCACAGATATATTGCTAGACGTCTAAATTATAGTTTATGCTGAATTTTACTGCATTTTACGGTATGAAAATAAATGTTTCAAATTTATCAAAATTCTATAATTTTGTGTTGCAGTTTAATGCAACGTCACCTGGTGACAACAATGAGTTCATGAACCTATTCCAAGTCCATTTTATTCATATTTTAATCTCACCTATCTCCGCAAAAATAAAGTAATGAAAATTAATTATAAAAAAAATATTAATATAATAATAATATAAAAAATAATAAGATAATAATTATTATAAAAAAATAACGAAGTTCTTATTGTTTAAAATTTAAAAAAACACGGATTTTCGCGATTATGCATTTTGAAGCCTAGTTGACAATCTTAATGTTTCCTTTTCTACAAAATTCTAATCCTATCGCATTCTAAATACTTCGATCTACATTTTCGCGTCTTCTTCATTCAAATCCGAAATGAATAAATCTCCTCATAATAAAGATTCAAAAAACGTCTTACGGGGCGGAATTGCCCGCAGGTGTGTATACGAAGGATTAACGTTATCTCTTCTCGATTATCATTGGATCTCGTAGCTTTGATAAATGGAAAGACTCGTTTGTTCGTTAAACGAAAAATTAAGTTTTTCATCGTAACGAACGGATTAGTGTTAATCGGTTGTGGAACAACAAATGGCAGACCAAACGTGGCTGCATTCTGCACTGTATTTTAATTGAACAGGAACGCCACAATTAATTACCCGAGCTTAAGAGCCTGGCCGCCAGCGCGGAGGCCCTCCTCACCCAAGAGAGTGACCTGTTCTTCCTCACGGCTCGGGTCTGCCATCTGCGACACGACACCTCCATGCTCAGCCTGGCAACAAACACAAGTCACCCCTCGGTTCGCTCTGTCTTCTTCCCTCTTTTTCTCTCTCTCTCTCTCGCTCTCTGTCAATGTGTATATCGCATATACGTTCCACCCACAAAGCGGGGTTCGATAGGAAACACGAACTTCGATTGACCAGAAGGCTCAAAATTCCGAATTTTCAAAATTCCGAAACTTCAAAATTTCGAATTTTCAAAATTCCGAAACTTCAAAATTCTGAATTTTCAAAATTCCGAAACTTCAAAATTCCGAATTTTCAAAATTCCGAAACTTCAAAATTCCGAATTTTCAAAATTCCGAAACTTTAAAATTCCGAATTTTCAAAATTCCGAAACTTCAAAATTCCGAATTTTCAAAATTCCGAAACTTCAAAATTCCGAATTTTCAAAAGTCCGAAACTTCAAAATTCCGAAACTTCAACATTCCGAATTCTCAAAATTCCGAAACTTCAACATTCCGAATTTCCAAAATTCCGAAACTTCAAAATTCCGAAACTACAAATTCCCCAAAAAGTTCACGAAATTTGTTTGGGTTTGTTTGGGTTCGTTAGTTTGATTTTAAACCATTGATTTTAAACAAACCCAAACAAACCCAAACAAAATTTGTAGTTTCGGAATATTCAAATTCGGGATTTTGAACCTTCTGGTCATTCGAAGTTTGGGTTTTCTACCATACCCCCACAAAGCCAGTGGGTTTTCCGAACGAAAAGCGGTCTTCGCTATTCGTATCGGTCGCACTTCCTCTATTCGAAGTTTCTCTGCGAGATATTGCGATAAAGTGTACAAAATTCAGCTACGCGTCTAAACATTGAGCTACAGACAAAAGAAAAACATTATTATTAAATATACAAGAAAATATACAATCAATTTAACGAACGCAGCTGTGACGTGATTTTTTTTCACAATTCTCGTTAGTTCGGTATTAGTACATTCACCGTGTAGAGAAAATGAAAGTCGTTAGGAAATAAAAAATGTTAGTGCATGCTCGATCCGTACAGATCCAATGTAGCGTGTTACGGGTAACAATATAGAATCACGACTCCAGCTCAAAACCGCTCCAAACATTTTTCTAATTTTTTTATCATTGGAAAATGATATCCTATAATATTAGTAACTTTTTTTATCACTAAAAAATAATATCATAATCCTAGTGATATTATGGCGAGGAGCTCGAAATTTTCTATAGAATCCACAAATTATAGATTTTGAATATTACTAATACGGAGAACAAAATAACGTTTTAGCGAACAGTTCAAATTTATTTCGAGGCTGGGGAATTTAGTTGGGTTTGTTTAGGTTTGTTTGGGTCAGATGGTAAGATTTAAAAAAACAGTTTGAAAACGAAAAAATCATAGTACATATTCTTTTTTATCTTCCACCATAATAACATTTTTTCAACGTTTTTTTTTCATATTAAGATTTCTTCCACCTTCATACAAAATTTAACATCGTTTATCATCCATAATAATAATCCAAAAAATTTTTGGACCGATTTTGAGCTAGAGCCGTGATTCTATGATTTAACAAAAAATTGAATTACTCGGGCGTTCGGAGTCACGCGCTGGCGGTATTATATTCAAATACGAAATAAGGATATCGCACGAACGATCAAATTTTTCGTGTAACCCGTTATCGATAATCGAAGATATATTTTTTGTTTCCATTAGAGTATCAACAAACATCGCCTTCCGAGTGTGAAATTCATTGGTTTGGCATTGAGTTACGTAAATTTGGTGAAACGCCAAATCGAGAAAAAGAGAGAGAGAGAGAGAGAGGGAGAGAGAGAGAGAGAGAAAGAGGTAAAATTCTTGACTAACAGCTGCGCGAGCAGCATTTGGCACACCATCTTTTCAATGCTACTTCCATAGTCTGTCTCGCGTCCCAAGCTAATGGATATGTTAACATTACGTAATGTACGAACTCGCGTACAGGACCTTCAGTGCCAACTCCGTCGGCCTTCGTTCCAAAGCATTTTTTTTCTCTCGATCGAAAATTTTTACGATGTTCGAAATATTAGAGATATTTTCTTATTGCAAAAAACAATGAAAGACGTGCACCATTCCTCCACAGTTTTCTACTCGACAACTTGAATTTTATCTTCCGGTTGCAATAAGACCTTCGACGTCAAAAATAGTGATCATACAAGAATGGAATACTCGGTACCATGGACTTACGTATATCTATATGTTGAATACAAAAATATTCGTGCACGTTAATTTATATGGATATATACAATTGCGAAAAATTGAACATGTTGAGTATTAGTCCAATGCAGATAGATAATTGGACAGTGATGTTTGCGATAAGATAACATCTTCTACGACTAATTATTATTATATATACAGTAGTATGTATTGATAATCATTAATCGTCGAAGATTAAAAATATTAGTATTCTTCAAAAGTATGTACAAAATAAACGTCGGTATTTCTGTACTTTAGCGGATTTTTCGAAAAATAGTCCCAGATTATTTGTTGCTGATAAGTAGCGCTATTTTTTTATAAATAAATTATATTGTTTACGTAGAAGATGGTTCCTATCAATTATGATAAAAAAAATTTTGTTTTCACCTTAACGAACCCAAACAAACCTAAACACATAATGTGTGTTTTGCAATGCCACGATGCAACGAAACTGAGTAGTTTCCTTTAATGCAAACTTTAATCGAAAATGAACAAAATTTACAAAACTATAAAACAAGTTCCTGAAAAATTCAAAATTGATAAGAACTTTCTTCCGCACTAATAATATCGTTGTCTATAACAAAATAAAGCTATTTATCGGCAAAAAAATAAAATCGGGGATTATTTTTCAAAAAAGCTGGTCAATTACAGAATGACCTAAACGTCACATGCTTATTAGCACGAACGACATTCTCGAGGCTCTACAACGATACAAACGTATGGGATTGAAGTTCGCAACGTTGCGGCGCAACAAAAATGATTTTCCAATTTCTCAATTTTTTTTTACCAAAATCGTAAGCAAGATCCCTCAACAATTATTCGAATTTTTATAATGATAATCTATCATTCGAGTCTAAAGAAAAATATTTCGTAAAATAATGAAAGTAAGGAAATAAAAAAAAACGAGAAAAAAATGTCATCGGATTGCAACGATGCGAACTTCAAGTCCATACAAATGTAATAATTTGGGATTGCACGTACTAGGCGTTGAAAAAAAAAAAAGAAAAAAAAGGAGTTAAACACACCAGAGTCCAAATGCCGAAGAATGCATACAAGAGAAACGAAAAAACGTAATAAATGGAAAAATGAACGTAAAATAATTGATGACACGAACAGCTTTGTTTTCTATGTAAAAAGCCTGTGAATTTTGAGCGATTTGTGTACAGTGTGTACTTACGCCCTGGTTTATCCGCTATTCTTTCGAACGAAAGGACAAACCTTTTTCACGAGGAAAAGCAGTGAGAGAGATGTAGGAGGGAGAGACAGAGCACAGCGAGTGACTTGTGTTCGTTGCTTATAACTGCAACTCTTTTGTTAGTCGTCAACACTAACACATTAAGTAGTACTTCCTATAAAAGAATCACTCAACATTTTTGTTGTCATTAATAAACAGGAAGGCACAGGCGGTCTGTAAGATTACGTTTTCTTTCGTCGTTTCATCAAAAAAACCAAGAACGTTAGTTGACATGTTTTTTTTTTCAATTTTCATGGGTCGAATCGGTGGTATCGAAACTCGTGGTAATAATACACGTGCCTATTTTCATTCGCGAAAGAAATTTCTAAGCAAATGCAAAGAGATGGCTTAAAAACAAAGCGCTTCAAGTACGAATCTTCAATGTTCATGCACGCCGATATGCGAAATAAATTGATCTTTTTATGAATTCTCATATTTTTCAGTGGCCGAACTGGCGGCGATGCACGAATTAACCCTCTGTAGCGCTGTGTGACATTTCTCTCACAAACCGATTCTCTGCCTTTCAAAATCAAAATATTTTTTCAAACCCCTTTTTGAGTCAATGAAACTTATCCGTAACGAAGCAATGTATAAATTTGTATTTTTCAAATAATTAAAATCAGATTTTGCCAGAAACTCGTGTATTTTTATTTCTTTCGATAATCATTTTTAGGGACATGTCGAAAACGTACCACGTGACAGACGAAGGTGAGAGAGATAGTCGAAATTTTTAAATCGCAATTTCTCAAGGACGAAACATTTTTATCGTAAAATTCAAGCGTCTATTTCTGTCTTGATGAATTCTACAAAGACTGATGCTCGATTTTTCGCCGTAAACTTAATCGACGCCGAGAAAACGGATCTCGAAAATTTGTGAAGTTATGTCGATGTTCGTCATGCCCTTAACTACTTATTTAAAATATTATATATTATATATTATATATTGCCCTACAGAGGGTTAAAAACGTCACGTTGACCATTTTGTCCTACGTATCGTTCGCAATTTCAGCGAACCATCCAGTTTTTCGTTACCGATTGAATTCATGAAACGCGTTCGTTGCTTATTGCAGACCGCGGTATTTTCAATCTTTTGTTGTTAGTATATGCTTGTCAACACTCCACAGGCGGTTACCGCGCTCGATAGTCTCACCGACTATCAAATTAGTACGTCAAATATGAACAACGATATTCATCCTCCTGTTTCAATTAAATCCGTATTTCGTAATCGTAATCGCTCGTATCACGAACGATTACGCGTAGCTCCCTCTGTCATGAAAACTTGTTTTACCTCGTCGAAGAAGACCTGAGTTTTTCTCAGTATGTGCTTGAGCTCTGTGAGTTCCAAGAAGTTGCGCTTCAGCGCTTCTGCATTTTGATTGACCTCGCGAAGTTCATTCTCCAATTTCTCGAAAGTAGCCTCGAGATCGATCATCTCACGGGGCTGCGGAGCTTCCGGATTCTCTCCGGTGTCCAACATCGGTATACCGTCCTTCTTGATCTCCTTCTCCAGGTAACGCAGCTTGCGCTCCATTTCATCGCAGCGACGGACCTCGTTGACGAATTTTCGTTGAAAGGCATTGACGTCGGGGTTGAGCTGAAAATATATAGATCCGAGGTGAATGTCGTCACGCATAGTCGAATATTGAACATTGAGTGCAACGTCATAGTCGAAGAAAAAATATTTGTAACAAGACTGGAGGTTAATGAGAAGTTTTTACAAATTGCTTCGATTGGCAAAATTTATACGATTTTTACTAACGCAAAGAATAACAGTGACAAAGGTTGTTGTCGTTGGACATATCAGGGTGAGACGGAGAAAAAAGGAAAAGTATATAATCTCTTGGAATTTCGATTTATCTCATTCTATGAAATCCTGATACTGATGAACGTACGGTCCGGATAGGGCTTTGTGGCATGTCTGAGAGTTAATGAGATTGAAGTTCGCAACGCTGCGGCCCAACGACAATGATTATTTGTTCATTTCGCTTCTTTTATTTTTACCAAAATCGTAAGCAAGATACCTTAATAATTATTTGAATCTTTATAGTGATAATCTATTATTCAAATCTGAAGAAAAATATTCCCCAACATAATTGAATGAAACAAATAAAAAAATGAGGAATAAAATTTCATTGGATCGCAACGATGGGAAGTTCAAGATTGGTCTGAAATTCACAACGTTGCCACGCAACGAAAATTATTATAATTTTTTTTAATCGTTAAACTACAGAGACCGCATTTATTTCAACACCTTAAACGGACCTTACACCTTTAAGACTTTAAGGTTCCTGCTTAAGGATCTTCTAAAGGAGTAAGCCGTGCAAAAAAATTAATTTTCGTTGCGTGGCAATGTTGGGAACTTCGGACCCATACTTTAAGTCCATCAGCATTTTGAATGGCCATTACTCAAAGAGATGGAGTTCCTTAGTCATCCACTGATAGGATCACTGGCTAATGAGTAGAAAGGCAACGTTTATAACAGTTTTGATAATCGACTGAATGTCTTTTCACCCTAAAATCAGAATATTCGTTCGTTCGTACCGGTACTAGCTTTTCACAATTTTTCTGTCCCAAAAAATAAAGCAAAAAAATATGTAACAATAGCTATTGATGAAACGAAGATTCTGATAGATTACCAAAGTGCAGGCTCAGTGGTAAGAAAAATTCAAGTGAGGAGGATAATATGTAAAAACCTGCAATGGTACGTGTTAGAATTAATGTAATTGAAAAAGCAATCGTTTTCGAACACTAGCACAAATCGTTTGATCTCTAATCATTAAAAACGATATACCAGTTGTCTGGTTTTCTCGTTTATTAATATACTTCAATGTATGTTTGAGAGTAGGGCCTGTTTGCTTCAGGGTTACATTTTCCAGGTAGATGGTGATTGAGATAATTTAGGAAATAAACATCATAAGAGACACAGCCAAGTGTATAAATAAATTTGTACTCTGCTACCTATCTAAGCCCTTTTTAGAATTCTGCGCGTTTCTTCTCAATTAGTCTTATTATTAATGAATGACTATTATTTTGTTATTAGTGAATCATTATTGTTTTATTATTAATAGTTTATTATACATTACTGTAAACTATCGAAAATAATTAATGTAATTTATTTTTAACATTATTATTAACTGAAAAATCCTTAATTCATCGAAATTATACTTTGAAAACGTCGAAAAAATGTTTGTATTAAACGGATGGAAATAAAGATGGGTCTGAAGTTCGCAACGTTGCCACGCAATGGAAATGAATTTTTTTCAATCGAGTGATAAACTGTAGAGACCGAATGAATTTCAAGACCATAAAAGGACCATGAAATTGAAGTTCGCAATGTTGCAGCGCAACGAAAATTGTTTTTCAATTTCTCTTTTTTTATCACTGAAATTGTAAGTAAAATATCTCAATAATTATTCGAATTTTTATCGTCAAAATTTCGAATTTTTATGTGAAGAAAACCCACCCGAACAAACCTAAACGAACCCAAATAATGGAACGAAGAAAATAAAAAAATGAAAAAATAAATTTCATTCTGTCGCAACGATGCGAATTTCAAGTTCATAAAGGACCTTACTCCTTCAAGGCTAAGCTTTGAGGCTTCAAGGTTCCGGCTCAAGGACCTTCTAAAGTTATAAGCCACGCAAAAAAATGAATTTTCGTTGCGTGGCAACATTGCGAACTTCAGACCCCCGAAGGGATATGAAAAATTTCGATTTCTCGAGCGGCGCATATGTATCATGAAAACTAACTAAAATATTTTTTGACGACCTTATCAATTTACCTAACCTTGTTGAATGAATTTTCGGCCAATTCAATGAACTCGAGAATTTCGTTAGAAAAGCTTGGCTACCAATAAACCGTTGATCGTTGAAAGTTACAGGTGAAATTTGTGGATCCAATGGGAGGAAATGACAAATAACGCCCACTTGCGTGGAAACGTCACGTATCGGGTGAGGTCGCGGGTTTTGATAAAAATATCGACATTTTAATAACGAAACTTACGTCTCGAAACTGTACAAGCCCGAGTTCTCCAAGTTCGGAGACACAAGCGTAAGCAGCCTCGCTCTGTAGAAAGAGCTGACACAATGTCATCTCCTCGCTCCTGAAGAGGGACCCCATTTTTCCTTTTGTTCCTCTGTCTCCGATCAGGCGGATTTCCTTAGTTTTCGCGGTCTTCGAGTCCCGTCTAAACCCTGCCAAATATCATGGCACTGTATCGAATTCTCAAAGTTTTTCTTTACGTTTCGGATTTTTCAAAATTCTATTTCGAGCGGATAAAAACGAAGGAAAAAATGAATACTGCGAAAGCGAGCGAGATAAATGGTGACTCTCTCGCAAAAACCCGATCGAAGACTCCACAGAGCTTGAATGTTCGATACGGAGAAACATGCGCGCGCAAACACAGGCTCAATGTCACGCACACGTAAAAGAATGACACTTTACGTACGCTGGTAATATACATCCAGGCGTAATCGATATAAAACGTATCACGAGGTTATTTTAGGTTACAACAGCGCCACCTGGATTTTAGCGGAACTTCCTTCGTGTCATGTGACACGGATAGCGTTTTTTCCTATTAAAAATCCTACATTCTTCTCACACGAATAGTTTAATGGATTATAAAACGATAACTTTTTCAATATTTTGAATAATAGAAAATACGAAAATGTTTGATATATTAATTAATTGATTAATTGGCTGAAGAATCTCGCATTCCTAATTCGCGGGGGGAAAGACACCTGGTGGCAGTTTGAAGAACCAACCGGTCATATGATCGAAGTCGTACGGGATTGTCTCGTCTTGGGTTAGGTGGACGAAGTATTCCGATTTGCATTTCGCGATTCTCTTCGATATACGATTGAAGAGAAAAAAGGAATAATGATGTTACGCTTGGTTTTGTTGGCAACGTTAGCTGTGACAACTGGTATTTTATTGTCGTTTTATTCATTTTTTATAATTGACAAACTCGCTGTACGCTTCGATTGTTTTTGTAGTTTCTGCTGGAAAGGGTTAAGGGGGTGTGGCGTTTTTGACAATCGTTTAAAGATTTTTCCGTTTTTTTTCAATAATATCGATGAAACTGCGAAATTAAAGATTTTTTTTTGTATTCAATTTCAGTATTCGCTAGTGGAGAATTTGTCGTTTTGCATAGTCCAAAAAATGTCAAATTCGAGGGGAACGAACAAATTGATCACAATGTTCTCAAAGATGTATTCAAGGCTCTTCTTGGCATTACTATAAAACCGGTGAGTGAAGATCGATCCGATAACGAAACGAACAATTTTTGAAAAATTCCTTATTTTATTTTCCCTACGTGTTTTTACTTCGTAAGGGTTCTTGGTCCGGTATTCGTACGAACGCGCCGTTCGATCTTCCCAAAGCTATCGTCGTGGTTGCCGTCGAGGGTGTACAGCATCTTGAATCTCGAAACGGCAAGGTTTATCCTCTCAACGACTTAGACGTAGAAGAGATCCTTTGGCAGGCGGTTAGCGGAATTGTTCAGGGGCGTGGTAAGGTCAACAAACTAGTCAGAATGCGCATGGCCGATGGACTCGAAGCGGTGAGTTTGGAAGAATTTTTGAAATTTTAATTCGTATGAAACCAAAATTGTATTTTTCGAGTCGTCCGTTTTCTATTTCTGGGACGAACGTCACATTTTCTCAAACTTTTTGATCGTACGTTAAATATTGTTTAGTAGCGAGACTATTTTAGCAAAATTTCAAAGCACTTACAAAGGATTCCGTGTCACCTGATTACACGCCAAAATCTCAATGATAAAATATCACATGACTAAACATCATGATAAAATATCCCCAGGGAGCCCTGAAATAAACAAACCCAAATAAACATGTAAACACGCACAAACACGCGCAAATGGATACAAACAAACCCAAACAATTTTTTGTCATGTGATATGTCGTGTGATATGCAGAGGAATATTCATTCTTTGGGTCTAAGAAATCTCAGTGGATAGCGTCGTATCGAATTTACAAAGCCGAATTGTGATGAATTACAATGGATTTACAAAGCTGAATTGTGATGAATTACAATGAATTTGCAAAGCTGAATTATTATAAATTACAATTACAACCCAAATAAACCCAAACAGTGTTTTGTTGTGTGATATTTTGTCCATGATGTTTTATCGTGTGATATGACGTATTACCGTTGCAGAGAAATATTCATTCCTTAGGTCTAAGAAAGCTCAGTGGATAGCTGAGCTAATTCATATTGAATTTACAAAGCTGCATTGTGATGAATTACAATGAATTTACAAAGCTGAATTATGATTAATTACAATGAGGTTGAAGTTCGCAACGTTGCGACGCAACGAAAATCATTATTTTTTAATTTCTCTATTTCTTTTTCACTGTAATCGTAATTAAAATACCTCAATAATTATACAAATCTTTATTGTGATAACATAGAATTCAAATATGCAAAAAAATATTTCGCCAAATAATAGATTTAAGGAAATAGAAAAATGAGACAAGAAATTTCGTTACGTCGCAACGATGCAAACTTCAAGTCCATGATTTACAATGAATCTACAAAGCTGAATTATGATGAATAACAATGAATTCATAAGGCTGAATATGTGATGTTATTAGATGTTACTTCAACCAATAAAATATTACTTTTTAATTTTCATATAACATTTATCCATATCGATAACCTTTTTTCAAGGTTTTTTTATATACGCTAATGCGAGAGTAATATTAAGTATTACTCAACATTTTGTAACCTTTTCGTTCGCAGCTAGGCGAATCAGCCCTTGGTACCCTCAAACCAAATCCTATAGACGAGAGTACTCTCCAATTATTGAAATTCGAGGATGAGAAAGTTCGCAGGGTTCTCGAGGAGATAAAACTTCTGGATGCCATTTCGAGACACGGCCCTTTGGAAATTTCAGTCAATGAGAAACCGGACGTTTATTGGCTCGTTGTTTCGGGCCTGCGGCCATTGGTGGAATCCAACTGTAACAATTCGCCAGCTGTTAAGGAAGCCCTTGCTCTTCTCAATGATGCTATTAGCAATGTCACCAAAGCCTTTATGACAACGTACAAAGACCAGGTGATGAAATATTTTTATTCGCTCTCTCTTAAAAATTCATTAATTTGCTGTAGCGACATTTTTATAAGAGATTCGATTATATACAGAAAATCAATGTATTTATACAGCAATTTCTCTGCACATTTTTTCGATTGGATTTACTTCATTCAAACAATACGACGTTGAAGTTTGCGGCGTTGAAATCCAGCACTATTTTTTTCATATTTCCATTTTTTGTTGTAAACGAAATTTTATTTTACATCTTGAAGTCACGAATTTTGCGTACAAATATTCTGGGATGTTATGGTGAAGTTCGCAGCCTAAATTAGAAAAAGAAACATTTCAACGAATTACAAAGAATTAATTATCATCGAGCAACGATCCAAACCTGATGGGTCTGAAGATCGAAACGTAGAAATTAATTTTTTTGCGTAGTTTACTCTTTTAGAAGGTCCTTAAGTCGGGACCTTAAAGCCTTGAAGTTTAGCCTTGAGAGGAAGCCACATCCTATCTCTCTAAAATACGGACCAAAGGATCTCCTGAAATGTGTGACAGAATCAAATCGTTGAGGTCCCAAAATGTGTATTTTAAATGTGGCTACGCAGCTCTTCTACCCTCTAACTCGTGATATTAACCAGACTTTTTATTTTACAACTTTTGATATTTTTATTTTTTGTTTCGAATTGAAAAATTTCGGGAGAAGACAGCCGTTGGTCTATTAATTTGGAATTGGTCAAATTTTAGGAAATTCTGAATTTTGACATTTTTCTTTTGAAGAAATTTTAGAAAATTTATGGGAAACTATGATCCCGATTGGCCGACAAGGGGCGGTGGGTGTGCTGCTCCCTCTTAAAGGAGTAACGTCCTTTTAAGGTGTTAAAGTAAGGTCTCTGCAGTTTATCACTCGACTAAAAAAAAAAAAATAATTTTCGTTGCGTGGCAACGTTGCGAACTTCAGACCACTCAAACTACAACGTCATTCGAAAAATGTTTTGTTTGGTATCTCATAAATACACAAATTATATTTTTTCATTCACAAGCCGCGAGTTTTCATAGTGGACAATCTTGTTCCACTTACTAATTCTATCGAAAAAATTGTTAAAACCCTAAGTGTCATCTAATGATTGTACAATTATTGAAACGAGGCTAATTAAACGAATGCAATGATTTTCAGGTTGTCATCACAGCTTTCACCAATGGCACGAATAAAGAGTGTAACAGCAATCTTTCGAGACAGCGCAGAGCGGATCCGGTCGTGGTTAGTATCAAAAACGACGTCACACTGATAAACGTCGATTAATTATTTAAATAATAGGAGACAAGAATTAGTATCGGAAAATGGGGAAAAACGTCTATAAAAAGGATTGATGAAATAAATTTTTATAGGACGATAGCGATAAAAATGTAAAAGCATCAGAGAATACAACAACGGCACCTGTTATTGACAGCGCTAAGGTACTACTAACACAGCATGTTTGCCGTTCGGCTTCGAAAAGATAACAAAAAGATCAAAACTGATCAGTCGATGATAAAAAAGAAAAAAAAACTCATAATTCGGTCAGCCCTAATGTTTCGAGTATTGCAGTAGTTTTCGTGCATGCTACAAAGAGCACATAACCTAACGAAAATGTTCATAGTTGAAGGCGATGTTGTTTCATGCGCGACAAAAATACAGCGAGACGACAGCGAGGTGTCGTCTCGATGAATTCATTAACAATTCGTGGGTCTGAAGTTCGCAACGTTGCCACGCAACGAAAATTTTTTTTTGAGCGGCTTACTCCTTAAGGTGTTTTAATTAATTTTAATAAAATTTAATTAAATTTTATAAAAAAAAGTTAAATAATAATTAATAGTAAATAACAATAAATAATAAATAAATTATAAATAATAAATAAATTATAAATAAATAATTCATAAATAATAACAATTAAAAAATAATATTAAAATTTTATTATTTAAGCCGCTTAATTTTTTTGAGCGGCTTACTCCTTAAGGTGTTTAAGGACGTTCTTCCACCATACTTACAATAGTATATACAAAATAATGGCAAAATCATCAGGTACATTTTTTTGAAGATAATTGTTTGAAAGATTACGTGAATTTTCTTGAGCGTCATATTGTAATGTATACAAAATTTGATAAGGTTTCACCGTTTGGTGATCGAGATATGTAGGGGATCGTCTCAGTGTGAAATTTCCAAAAAATCGTTTTTTTTTTGCATTATCATATAGTGTACATTATTCTAAATATTCTCTCAAATTTTTTTATCGACATTCAAATGATTACGGTCGCTACAGCATTTCTTGTAGAAAGGGAACGGAGCGGGACATCTTACCCATTCCATCTTTAAACGCGTTTTTCTCGGAATGGTCTTTTTCAAAACGGTGTCCACTCTCAAAGGAAGAGTTTTGAAAATATCTATTTCCAATTTTGAGAGAACATTTTTAACGTCATTCTCTATCACGCTACGAAAGCTTTTTTTTTATCTTCCTATTTTTTTTTACGAAAAACTGTTAAAAAAAGGGGAAAATTCTATACTTTTTTATCAAACCGCCACCATTTGGTCAAATTAAAAAATAAAACCTCTATAGCGCGATAGAGAATGACGTTAAAAATGTTCT
Source organism: Ophioninae sp. B BG-2022a (assembly GCA_030522765.1). Lineage (NCBI taxonomy): Eukaryota > Metazoa > Arthropoda > Insecta > Hymenoptera > Ichneumonidae > Ophioninae sp. B BG-2022a. The sequence goes on from JAPYZJ010001590.1 coordinate 19,920, forward strand.
CTAAAAAATGGAAATAGATATTTTCAAAACTCTTGCTTTGAAAGTGGACACCGTTTGAACAACCGTAATAATTTGAATTTGAATTTAAAAAAATGAGAGAATGTTTAGAACAGTGTATACTATACGAGAATGTAAAAGAAACGATTTTTTGAAAATTTCACACTGAGACGATCCTTTAATGGTAAAAATCGCAATTTTAACACTTTGACGAGGTCTTGTAAGAAGTTATGAAAAAAGACGAATTTTCACAACAAATATTACGATTTCCGGACGGTGAAACTTTACCAAATTCAAACCACAGTTAAGTTGTAGAGAAGATTCATAGTACTTTTAAACAAATAATCTTTAAACTCGTATAAAGCAGGAACATCCTTAAGCCGGAACCTTAAATCTTTAAAGCTTAGCTTTAAAGGATTAAGGTCTTTTTAAGGTGTTAAAATTGATGAGATCTCTGCAGTTTATCACTCGATTAAAAAAACCAACAAAAAAAATAATTTTTGTTGCGAGGCAACGTCGCTTCAGACCCATGACGATTCATTGATCGTAATATCATCTCACTTCTTGTCATACGTTGGAATCCTCTTTAAACTCCGTCGACACTCGGCAAAAAAAAAATGAAACGGAAAACAACAAAAAACCACAAAAAAACCCAAATATTTTGTAGAATGATGAAGAAGAGATTGAGAGAAATGAGGATGAAGAAGAAAAAACGAGGACGATCACCGAGGGTAGTAGTTTAGAAAAGTTGGACGAGATCCCGTCCATGACCGAGAGCTACGAATCGACAAGTGAAAATACAGTGACGGAAGCTAACGAGGCTAGGGAAAGTAGTACCCGTAAATCCAGTCTCGAACTGGATAATTCGACACGTAACAATGAACAATCAAATACCGATACAGAGAACACAAACAGACCATTGAAGGTATCGTTGAAAAAGAAACATCTACAAAAAAAAAAAGCGAGAAAAGAAAGTAAAGAGAAAAGTATCCACACACATCACGTGTACTCTGTACTCTCCTTGTCCCATCAATGCCCGATACTCTCTAATGAGACGGGACAGATACTTTTTTAGTGCCCGCTTCACAGCTTGACCGTATTTCCGCAACAGGGCTTTTTATTTTCAACCGGTCCAGCCTACTGGTTTAATATTTCGACAGCACAATCTTCTATTTTTCGTAGCTTAGGCATAAGCTTCCATCATACCCTAGTTTGATTTGTGCATGGACTATTGCTAGTATGTTTGCCAAGATTTTCGTATGGAAATGTTAGGTGGCTCGCGTTGTGAGAATCTACGTTAAGGATATATTAGGTTTTCGAGTAGAGGTCTCGAAAAAAGTGTTGACGCGAAGCGTCGAGGTATGAAACGAAATTCTGAAAAATGTTCAAATGGGACTTTGGAAATATTAAGGTAGTCCTCTCGGGGTGGGGTAGGAAACCCGAACTTCGAATGACCAGAAGGCTCGAAATCTCGAATTTTTATATTCCGAAACTACAAATTTTGTAAATTTTTGGGTTTGTTTGGGTTTGTTTAAAATCAAACTATCGAACCCAAACAAACTCAAATAAATGTTGTGCTTTTGCTGGCATGACCGTTAGGAAATTTGGAATTTTTGAATTTTGAGCCTTCTGGTCAATCGAAGTTCGTGTTTCCTACCCAACCCCGTCCTTTCGATGCAGTCATGTAGCAAAACATTTTTAAATGATGATTTTCCGAGATCTCGAATATACGAGTTAAAATGAATTAATATTAAAGCATCAGCTCAGCTGATGCGGTGTCCCATGTTTCTTCGCTGCCACGATATTATATCGTAAATTCTGTATCGTTACTCGGAAGTTCATATTAAAATCAATATAACTTACAAAATTGTTCGACAATCACATTTTTTCGTTAGTCTATTAGATTTTTACGTGTTTGATAAATCTAAATCTCATTTTTTGTAAGAATGTCTTGGAATTTCTGTGATATGTGTCGTTTTGAAGTAACCGGAAGTTGGCTTCTTTCACCTACTGAAGCAAAATTGCCTTGAGAGATTCCAATTTTTCAAATATTAATTACTCGGAAATTAGGTCAATGGGTGGCATTGAAATTTCAACAGAATAATTCAATATACTAAAATTTGAAATATTTTTAAAAATCATGTAAATCTTTTGGCTTGACCCACCCTGACAGGACTACCTTAATATTCCTCTGATAATATCTGAATCTTTTTTTTTAAACGACTGGGTAAAGTTTATTATTCGAATATTTCTAAGAACAGTAAATATGCATAACGAAAGTGTTCGAATTTCTTCAACAACAATTGTAGTTATATAAAACACAAAAAACGATCGAAACGAATTTTCATTACCAAATATTTGAACGTCTCAATAGTCATAGCGAGAAGTTTGCTCGCTACTGTATTACAAAAAACTGGCGTTGCTTGCAAATTTTTCATCGATGCCCGTACATTCTCAGAACAATCTCAGCATGATATTTTATCGAAGTCGTAATTGGAAAATTATTTTTTGTACATAAAATCGACTAGTATTTTGAATGTGTACTTATTCTGCGTTTTATATTGTTCAATTGTCGATTATTTTGGAGCTTGACATTGCCGCGTTTATTATGTTATAAAAATGTATTGCCAATGGTATAGTAAGTATTTATCGTGTGCAACTTGAGGTTTTCGGCCTCGAGTATTTATCATTCTATGATATAAGATTATGGATTCGATGATTCCAGGAGGAAGATCTCAATCATGCCAAGAAGTACAACGCAAATTATCCTGTTATCTTTAATATCTTCCTGTGGTTCGGCGTCGCTTTCTTCTTTTCCTTATTGGCCGTTTGCAGTAAGTACTCGTTAAACATATCATAAACGAACTCGAACATTGTTAAGAGGGGGCGATACTCGCGACGAAACTTCGACGCAGTCTCTGCTCGCATCGGTAAAACACAATTAGTGCGAGCTACAGCTATCTACCGCGAGGCAACGTTGTCGCTAGCGTCCGGTAAGCCTCGACGGGCTTCGAAAATTTCGATATGTACGCCTCTCCCGTCATTCCCCGGAACTAAATGTCACATATGTCGGACGATATTTTCTCGAAATCGTAAACAAATACCTACAAATTGTAAACCCCCGTAAAGGTTATCATTTGCTAAGCTGACTGGACTAAATGAATATTTAAAAATTAATGGGGTCCGCTGGACCCCGTGTGTACGGCGGGAATTCCCCCGAGGTGTGTATACGAACGGTCAATGCTACAAAATTTTCCGAATTTGTAGCGAATGAGTTCCGTTCGTTTGAACTTCTTCCTTCTTGCTCCTCCTTTGCCCAACACTTGACTTCGCCCCGTCCGATAATAACTGCCTTCCTTTTTTGCAAGGCACTCATTTTTTTTTACCGACGCGAGCCGAGCCTGCGTCCAAGTTTCGTCGCGGGTACCGTTCTCTCTTAATTTCGAGAGAATCTTTTGATACATCTTTGTTTTGTTCCCGCAGTTACCATCGCTGATATGGACCCCGGCCGGGATTCTATTATCTACAGGATGACTTCGACTCGCATGAAGAAAGACAATTGAGCGAACAAACAACTTTCAATTAACCGAGTATCTCGTGTTCTCTCGTTCTTTGTCTCATTCTAATTTCAAATTGTTCGAAATCGTTCCTTGCGAAAGTTACACGAATCGATCGTCGCGGATCTTTTGTTAATCCTTCTTCCATTTCTCGCAACGAGCGTAACAGCGAATGGCAAAGTCCGCAACTGCAGTAATATATTCGCATTTTTCTGTGTACATTTTTTTTTAAAATCCATCAAACAGTGATAATTCGGTCACAGTCGGTGAGGATTCGAAAATGTGTCGTTTCATTGCGAGATAAATACGATACGACACGCTGTGAATGGACAGTTAATCGAAGAGCCCAAAGAAATTACTACAAGTAATTTTTTCATTGTGGTATTGATATATTTACATTTTTTTTAAATGGCCAATATTGGTTTCACGATTTATCGCTTCGGTGGCTGTCACGTTCAAATTTTGCGATAACCCTTTCCAACAGCGAAAAATCCGGTTTTTCTCCTCCAAGCGATCGTTGGATGAAACAACTTTTATGCCTAAAAAATCGAAGGTCTTGTAAACATAAACGTCCCTGTTACATCGCACCATCATCAACTCTGATTTCATATGCTTCATAGGATTTTCGAGAATTTCATCTAGGATTTTCTGTCCTAGATATTTTTTAGTAACTGGGATATATGTTGACCCAGGCGTGATATCAAAAATTGTTCAGACTGGGACAGCTCATGTCTCAGGTGCGAAAGGGTTAAAGCAGTCTCGCAACGTGTCGTAAAAAGAAAGAAAATCCTGTATATAGAGATATTAGTGGTACGTGATTATTGTATAGTTAATTTACGTTAAAAATCTTGTATTCGAGAATTCGTCTCGTTTTCTCCAACCGTGCAAATTACGAGGGATACGACTATGAGTGATTTGACGAAAAAGTGCACGAGTGTAACGACGAAAGCGAGTGTATTATTTGGTGCGAAAGCGTCAAAAAAAAATCGAAACTCCGCTTTGCGAGTTGCGTTTCGTATCGAAATCGATCGATCGCAAAATATGAAGATTATATTTTAAAAAAAATACATGTAACAATTTTCCGCCAACCGTAACTGCGAAATCACTTTGAGTTCCGCCACGCTTATCTCTGAAGGTGATTTTGTGATTGGTTATCCAGCACTCGGTTTATGCATGTAACACATCACAGAAAACGAAAAAAAAAAAATGTATCAATTGAAGTGGGTGGATAATAATATAGAGATTACGTTACGATGAAAGATTGTTGCGCTCGATACCTATTGCTTTCGGTCATTTCCTACAGTTTTGACGACGTCCGTCCTCGCAACCTGTCTTGAAATGAGAATCGTAACCTTTATTTTTGTCATTTGGGCCGCTTTGTTTATCGACTATGCCCAATCATTCGAATCCTTTCGGTTCAAATCGATGATAAAAACTACTGAAAATCCGGAACTAATCGGTGAGTTTTTATTATCGGTGTGTCAGAATTGTCGATTGGCAATTGCTGGATTATGTCGCAGTATGATTTTCCAGTTAATTTATGATAAATAATGGGATAGCTAATTTTATCTTAAATTTATTTGTTCAACAATTTCGTCGGACGAAATTTGAGTCCGAAATGAGAAAATCGTGGATTTACAAGTCTACGTGACGTATATGTTTAGCTTTACCTTACTTCATTGAGTAGTTAATTTAATAAGGTAAATCAACACTTAGACATGCTTATCTTCTTAGCTTCAATGACGAGTGGCCAAATAAATACCTTTTTTGAAAGATCCAATATTGCACTATTTTTTTAATAAAAATCTGTTAACATTATTTTCATGAATATTTCATGTAATTATCTTTAACAATAACGATTATTTCCTTGAAAATAAAACGTGGATTTTCGCGACTATACTCATTTTGACGCATTTGACAATCTCAATTCTTCTTTTTCTAGAAAACTCTAATCCTATCGGTACTCATACTGTTCCCCGAAAACACTTCCCCGAACCCAAAAAAACCTAAACAAATTCAAGTAGACCTAACAAACACGCGTACACACACACAAACCCGACCAAACACACACACACCCCAAAAAAACCCAACAAACCCAAACAAACACTAGCAAACCCACACGAAAAGTATCACACACACCCGTATTATTTTTAATTGCAAAATCAATTCAATTTAATTTGCATTTATTTTTGGGGAAAATTTCGATTCAAGGATTTGTTTTTTGCAGAAGTGTCATTCTGGGAATTGTTTTCGGGAAAATGTAATGATACGAATCCTATTGCATTGTAGATACTTTCCAAGTACATTTTCGCGTTTGTTTCATTCAAATCGGATAAATGGTGTCCTTAACCTCCTATTCTCCTCGAAAAATATCGATCGTACAATAATAATTGCAAAGAAAAAAATCGGCCAAGTGCGAGTCGGACTCGTAGCAGCAAGTAACATAATATTAAAGATCGATGTTTTAAAAAAACTATCCCAGTCATGGGTAGAATACGCAGTTTTCGTTTTCGTTAAAGGTCTTTAAATAATGTGTATAAAGGGTTACACCCTTTATACACATGATTTACGATTACGATTTATGACGTATTAAAAAAAACTCCTTACAAGATCTCGTTCAAACCAATTTTTGGTGGAAGTTTGCATAGTAATGTACATCATATATTTTTTTAAATTTTATCATTCTCTTATTTTAGAAGTTACAGGGGGGGGGGGACACACTTTACCACTTTGGAAGCGTCTCTCGCGCAAACTATTCAGTTTAGAAAAAAATGATGTTAGAAACTTCAATATCATTTTTAAAGACCTATCCATAGATAC
>JAPYZJ010001591.1:0-44572 GCA_030522765.1 Ophioninae sp. B BG-2022a
GTATAGAAATTTGTACAGAAATTTGTATAGAAATTTGTATAGAAATTTTTACAGATATTTGTATAGAAATTTGTATAGAAATTTGTATAGAAATTTGTATAGAAATATTTACAGATATTTGTATAGAAATTTGTATAGAAATTTGTACAGAAATTCGTATAGAAATTTTTACAGATATTTGTATAGAAATTTGTACAGAAAAAAAAATAAATAAAAAAATGAGGAATCTGTTTCGGTTATTGCTCACATGGGATAGTTATATGCGCAATCGAGTAGATGATTCCAAGCCACATGTAAATTCGGGAACGATGCTCAGTGCTGTGAACCTCCGCGAGATACGACATGAGGGCTGAGAACGGTCCCGATAAACTGTTTGCATTGGATTTAAATAATTACCAAGTTCCAAATATTACGACGCTCACGCGATAATGTTTTTCTCCATTGGTGATGCTGACGCGGTGGATTAATATAGGTTTAGGTGCGACGGAAATTTTGTGATGCCAATGATTTCGAACCAACGAAACAATTCGCAGATTTGCAATTAACAACGCAAAATTTCCAACCGAAAAAAAACACAAACGTTTTCAAATTAAATAAATACACAAAATTTCCAAAATAATCGATTACGTAACATTTGCAAAATAATTCCTAACGCAAGATTTCTCAAAAAAATTGAAGACGACAAATTTCTATAATTGATATCGATTACGAAATATTTCTTAAATAATTGCTAACACAATATTTCCAAAATAATTGATTACGCAAACAAAAAAAGAAAAAGCTGCTTCCGATTTGGCAGCAGCTACGAGAATAATACAATTGTTTATACTTACACAAAACCACTTAGGAATTTGAAAGTTATCAACATCGACGAGTTCTGCGAGAGTGAACTGAGCAGAGTCACCGTACATCCCCCCAAATAGCCCCAGACGAGGATTTTTTTACGACCAAATGTATCCGTCATGAAACCCCACAGAAACGATGATGCGATCATGCCTAAATTAAATTCGGATTATTAATGATTTTATGAATCAATAATAATCATTAATAATCATTATAAAATATTAATTATAAATAATTAATTGCTTTCAATCCAACGTTTTCCCAAGCTTTCCCAATTGATGCCATTTTTTGGTTAAACCGAAATTAAATTTAAAAAGGTAAAGATAAGTGGTTATTAGGATCAGAGTCAATTTAGCACTTTGGAGTAACGAAAATTGGGTCCAAAATCCAATTGACGTTAAATATTTCACTTGGCTCATTTGTGGATTGGTAAAAAATTCTAAAAGGATTTTCGGTTTCGTTTTCGTAATATTGAATGACGATATACCCACGAACGGCACCGCGTTCAAGATTCCCTTGTCAAAGAGACTAAGCTTAAGATCGCAGCCTGCTGAGGGTACGATGTAAGACATCGAAGTTGACGAATATATACTGGCACATCCTGCCGGCAGAATTGCCAATAGAAGGAGGTAGTTGAATTTGCCATATCCTGTTCAAATTCAAAATTCGTTTGGATTGTAAATGTACTCACAATGAGTTTTTTTTACCGGAATAAAAATTAAATAAGCAATATTATACAAAATAAAAATATTTCAATCGAACAAAAAAGTTTATTGCACGAAGAATTATCGAAATTAAAAATTTCAATGAAAAATCAATTTCGATTGAATGAAAAAGGGTTTTTAAAAAAATGAGCCAGTACAATAATACTGTAAATAAATTTTGAAAAAATCCTGTATTTAATCATCTTTTAGTTTTCATTGATTTCGTTTTGTAAAATAATTAGAAATAAAGGAAAATATTTATTTGCAGAAAGATTTACTGATTTTTTTAGTTTTTTGGAAGGTGATATTGCTTATAATCTTTGGCTGGATATGTCGATAATTTTTTAATAAATTAAACGTAATTGGGGGTCGTTTAAAATATTTGAAGTTTATGACAATACAAAATAAGAATAAAAATAATATTTAGTTCACGATACCTGTCAGTGTTATCGCTGTTTCGAAATTTACCGGGCCATCGGCTTTTTCAACATCGTCAGTTGAACCTGCCAACAAAAAAATTGAAAATAATTCAGATCAGTTTTAAATATTTAAAAATTTCATTATAGCCAAGCAAAGAATTTGCGTTTGTGCACGAAAAGTGTGCTACAGAATGAATAATGTTAAAGCTTTTTTTTCTATTCCTCGAGCCAAATAATATACGAAAAAAAAAATGGCGGGAGTAAATACAAATCGATATTAGCTCAAGAAAACAATCTCGCGAGTTGGGAATATTCATGAAGTTAGATAAACCATTCGCATTCTTTCACGTCTCCAATCGGTATGACTTCGCTGATGACCAAAAGCACGGAAAAGTTTTTAGTTCTCCCTCGATAGTGATGGTTGATTATCGGATTTCTGTTATCGGTGGCGTTGCAGCGATCCTTTTATCGCGGAACGTGCATTTCAGTATTGCACTTCCGGATTGCATTATTTCGCTGATCGTTGCTTGCCGCGAAACGTTGTGGCTAAATTTCGAAATAAATAGATTTTTTTGTCTGGCTATTTTTTTTGTCAATTTATGAATCGTGAATGATTTATTTCAACGATTAAATAATTAGTAATTAGTAATTATTGAAATATTCGATATAATATTGACTTTTAGAATAATTAGTGATAACGATAAGGCGATCCCAAAGTATTTAGTAAATTGAAAAATCATTTATTTGTCAACCAGAATTGCGAACTTGCGAAGTCGAGTTTTGCAACATGAAAGGTGAGATATTTAATTATTCAAAATAGGAAATATTGAGATTGGCTGCTATGTTAATGCGGCTAATAATACCTGTCTATCGAGCCGCCATATTGCCTGGATTTAATCAAGTTGACATTGAATAAGAGCGCCAGTAACGATTGAATAAATCGGCAATTATTTCAATAACGAGCTCAAGATTCGATGTTTTTTTTTTCGTATTATCAATAAACACGGTCCACAATTTGATTACGGATAATTATAAATGTCATTCATGAGCTAACGTTAACGCTTAATGAATTAAGCGTTTCCTCCTCGTATCTCGAGTAATAATTTTCCCAATGAGTGAAAATCAACTGGTAGACCCTCTGAATGATATAGTATTACGATATTCGCGATTTTAGATATAAATCGTCGATCTCGAGCTTCGAATCCTCGTGAAGAATCGAGATGAGCATTTGTTTACGAATGCGAGGGGTTTGCATGCTAATTATTCCTGGATTTCCCATCAACATCCTCTCCACTATTTTTAGGACATTACTCTTGTTTTTTTGTCATAAAAATTATTTTCTTTAATTCCCTAATATTTCGTATTTCGAATCGAATAAAAATTCCAAATCGCGAAAAACGATGAAATATTTTACGAGGTGAAGAATTGCCTAGAATTGAAGTTTTCAATGTTCGAAAGCAATGAAAATGAAGTATTGTCAATTGTTTTGAATTATTTTCAATTTTTTTCAATTATTTTCAATAACATTCGATACTTTCGATGCCAGAATTTATTCCAATATTTTTTAACGTATTTATCGCCCAATGTTTGCAAAAAAGGCTACGATTAATAATAATAATAATGAAATTAAAAATTGAAAAAAAAAAAATATTGTTGCACTTCAACGAAGAAAACTTCAACGTCACAATATCATAAAGAACACGATCGTTACACTTTTGACACCACGCGGATACAATTTATTAACGTTATTTTTTCGTCACTTCCTGTTGGATCGAGAGCTTTCGAGGATTGATCGACGCTTCGAAATGATAACGTAGGATTTTGAGATTTTAATAACTCACTCCGTGTAGAGAAACACACCGATCGTGGACTCATATTGAAATGTACATGGATTATCTACCTTCCTACTTATATGTTTCCTCCCCCTCTTTCCTCTCTGCTCTCGTAAAGACAACTCGCTTAGAAAAGCCACCAGGCAATTCTGAGTTTGTGTTTGGCCCTGGTTCTTATTTTGGTCGAGCCCTTTCGTCGATCAGATTCGACAATAAAACTCATTTAATCACTCGATTAAATATGCAAATGACGTGACCCTGGGTTGAAATACGTTTTGGAAAATTCGACATTTTTACATAATTTATTGTAGGCTGGAATATACATTGGCTGAAATGTCAAATACCAGCAACTGGTGATTTCAGTGGGTTTTTAAAGGGGATAGAAAAATAAAAGGAGGGGATAATAAATATAAGTGACTCATAGGCTTTCGATATAAACTTACGAAATATTTAATTGAAATTTCAGATTAATTAATTACGTAATTTCCTCATGAATTTTTAGTTAATTTTCTTTTCAATTACTAACATAAATAAACTTTTTTTCTTTTTTTTTGTCGAGATCGTAAAAAATCAGCAAATCGATCAGAGTTAACTCGAACTGGGACTGACTTGGAAAAATTGCCACTGAGAATGTAAATTTCAATTGCGTTTTGTGTAACTTTTGAATTCATTAAAATTCTTCAAATTCTCCAAACCGAAAAAAGAAAAATTTCGAGTTATCACGAAACTCACAAACTCTATACACTTCTTAAAGAAAAAAAAATTGTCGAGTTATCAGGAATCAACCAGGAACTAATCAAATTCGAAAGCTGATGGAAAAGCTTCATTTTTAGCCAAAATTTAAAAAGGATCGGATGAATTTCGAATGAAAATGAATTTCAGATGTTAAACTCACCTTGATCGTTAATTGTCGAATTCATGGACTGTTCTGATCCCAAATATCATGCACTCTCGTTACGTAGATAAAAAACAAAATAAAATGTGAACAAGTCGAATCAACTGATCGCGAAATGAAATCGGTTGGGTCGGAAGAAAAATCGAAATTAGAGGGTGTGGTGACCGCGCGTTTCCTTCGTAGTCCAAACCACGACTGACTAATATCGCTTCTGTCAAAGGAGTTTGGTAAAACGAAGTGTTTCGTCCAATAAACAATCTTTTCATTAAGGGGGGTGGTTAAAGGTATTAACGTATGTCCTATCAGGGACGTTCACTTCGTGGAATAAAAAAAAAGTGAAAAATCGAGAATCCGGTAAAACATTGGAATATTTCTACCTGGAAAGTTTTCCTTGCCCTCCACGCGGTATCTTCCCCCACCTTCGTTCTCCGCATTAAATGTGCGTTCCTAACAAGTCCAACGTTTCTTTTTTTTTTTCTTCAAAGCGACGCTCAAGAATAATTAATTAATATGCGATACGCTCTCGATTGCTTGGGTGAAGATTAATCCTCATAATCTGTATTGCAATCGTAATATTTGGGAAGCTGTTATAAAATTGATTCTTCAAAATACAACTAAAAAATCAATAAAAAATACCAACTATAACTACATAAATAATAAACATTGTTTTACAAGCGCGAAAATGAGTTTTAGAAATGATTTCTCGTTTAATTTTTAAATATATATGTTTTTTGTTTTTTTGTAATAAATAATTGTGCATCGATCAATTTATTTTAACGATTTTTATCTATTTATTTTCGTAATTTAATTAATTGAAATTGGCTTGTCAACTTTCTCGATAATCCAAGAAAAAAAAGAACGAAGAATATTTTTTTTCGTTTGTGGTATCAAGTTAAAAAATGATTTAAAAATCGTCGCATTATAGAAACCCGAATTGACAAACGATACTGAATTTTCAGACACTTTCAGGACCAGACTTCTTTATTGCAGCAGTTTTCATAAAAATTATTTATGATTTTGACACTTTCACAAAAAATTTGTAACAGCTGTAAATAATGATTTGCATCGATTATTTTCAGGCCACACAAATTTCACTTGAACAGTGGACTCATTTATTGCCATGATTATTTTCACTCGAATGATTTGTTTCGCGCAGGTATATTGTCAATTGTATTACGTTAAAAAGAACGATACATCATTGCATTACAAAAATCATTCAATGAATTTCGCTCGAGTTCATAGTTCAACGACTTCGACAAGACTATTGTTAAGTAATTGAATTAATTGATTTCGATTATTCCTATAATCGATATTTATCCGACTCTTTCATTGACTATTCCCATAAAAATCCAGGATATTACAATGAATTGGCTCCCATCTTCTCAATAACGTAACGAAACGCAAATCGACCGATCGGATCGTGGTGATAAATCCAGCAGTAACAACGAGTTCGATGATAAATCGTCACCACTGAACCAACTGTATAATGTGTTTTAAATAGACATTCGATTGAATTATTCTCAATATATTCTGCGCAGCAGCCACGGCGCAAGTGTTTCTTCCGAGCCGTCTCCGTTCGTCTGACAATCGAACGGACAACCCAAGACTTTTGACGAATCAAATTAGAAAGAAGATTATCCATTGCCAGATAACTGCTATTTTTAACTTTCCAATTAATTTTTTTACGTAATTATATATTTTTGTTTGGGTTTGTTTGGGTTCGTTGAAAGACCCTTTTAGGTTTTTTCGACCGTCCATTATTACCTCATCATTACCACTCACAAAATGTATTTTGTTTTGCCACTTTCAATACAATTTTGTATTTGCACGAGGGCACAGGGAAACTGCGAAAAAGCGTATAAGCTCGAATCGACCATACATCAAACGAGCCAACATTAAATCCACTCAAATAATTTGAAATAACAATCAATGAAATCCACTAAAGCCAATCGCGATAAAAAATGAATTACATTTTTTTTGTCACGATTTCGATTTAATTGTAAATAAGAAAATCAGTGCAAAGGTAAAAAAATTAAAAAAAAAATAATAAAAAAAAAGGTTTTCGAGTTTTGACCAAAAGCAAATAATGTTTAAACGATTTTGTTATTTCGTTTGAGCTTCGTTGCTGAACACCGAAAAATAGCACGTTAATCCAGTAATGGGTTTGGGTTGGAGTTCGAGAAATTTGTGTGGAGGAATGCAATTAGATGGGGTTCCGTTTTCGTCGTTGGGAGAATTGGTGTCTGATATCAGATCGTCGATCCAGCAGAGATCACGCTCGGTCGACCCGAGTATTTCATGAAACAGATGCGGAGGCTGGGTAAAATAAACAACATGAAATATTTCGTAAAATTGCTCTTTCGAATTTGCGTCATTATTGGATATCACTTAGTACCATAATATCAGATATTGGTGGTAAATCCTTGGTTGGTGGGAGTTTGTCGAACGGTTCCGTGATCTTTCCACTTTGCATAGCCAACAGCAACAGCCACGTGTAATCGTTCCTCGTCGTCAGAGTCTTCTTATCGCCCCCAACAGATTGCAGTTTTTCCAGCCACATAGTAATATGGGGTCTTTCTGGGTAGAACCCAAACGTCAAACGTCACAATAAAATTAACGAAACAAATCAAATCGAATCATCAATAGAATTGGACAAAAGATTGGATAACCTGCTTGGGGAAGAAGTTGGACCAAAGCTCGAGCCAGCATATCGTTGTAAACGTAATTCTCATTGAGATCAGCAATTTCCTTTGAACCCGTGTCCATTTCAGATATCCTCAACTCCCGGACTCCCAAATGTCCAAAATCAATTCCAAAAATGACGCAGTCAATTTTCAAGATGAGAAAAATCAATAGTCATTGCCTCATCCAATATTTCTACTAAAAACAAACCCAAACGAAAAAAAAAACAAAAAAAAAACGTCTATTTTCGTAAATGTCCGAAAAAAAAATCCAAAAATGACGCAGTCAATTTTCAACACGAGTGTAACGAAGTTAGCAGAGATGTTCGTTTCTCATCTCATATGGAAAATTGATGGTTCATCCCTGACGAAATTTCTCAAAATTAGATATCGTTGATGACCATAAAAATCGTTTAATCATAATCATTGCTTCAATATTTCTTCTAAAAACAAACCAAAAGAAAAAAAAACGTTTATTTTCGTATTTTGCGAAACAATTGATCCCGAGTTGAACTTTCTAGCCGCGAAGCGAGCTAATGAACGACGCGAATGAGTCGCAGCTGCGGAGTCATTGATTTTTATCAGAAGGTGAAGTGATTCATCGATCCTCCGAATGACACATGCTGGAGAGTCTCCGGAGTTCCGAGAGTCGATGAGACGATGCTACGAGGATTAACGAACACTAGTTGATTAGCAATTGTGATGTTTCGATCACGATCCAATCTTCATGAGCTTCAATGTCTTTTGGGTGCTTCAAAAACTACCAAAAAATCTCTGAATTTTCAAAAACGTTTTTTTCTTCCCTTTGGAAGTTTCATCTAGTTCCATAAGCAGGTTGATGTTTCTTGTTCGTTCGTACAAAGTCTTTTGATAGAAAAGGCCTTCGGAGGAACGATAAGAGCCAAGCGTGACAAATGACCCGAAACGACCTATCGATATTTCTGCCTCGTCTTGTCCGAGTATTCGACGAACTCAGAATTTATTTTATTGGTAGATATCTCTGAAACGACTGACAACAACAAGACGCAGAAATTACGAAGATGAAGAAGTGAAAATCGGGAATTAAGGCGAGAGGAGATGGGGGAAGGGGGTTGGGGGAAAGAGAGAGATTAGAAACCCTCACACTACGTTCGAACATTTATGATGATGTTTGATTTCGTCCCCTTTGGAACTTCGTATCACTTCGGTGCGTTATAAACTCCGGAAAGTTCTCGAATCTGGGACAGTAGTCGACCAGACTCCCAGCTGTGTCCAGCTGATACTTTCATTCACCAATTTTCACAAACGAGGCGACCTGCTGTCTGCGACAAGATGTGAGTAAAATTCATACTCGCTTTTTATAAAAGATCTCTTTTGAGGTCGGAAATTGTATGTTGTGGGGTAGAGGAGTTTTTTTTTTGGTCCGATTCGATGTACATTTTCGATTCTAATTTGTCTCCTATCCATTACACTTCTTTGATTAAGCAATGTTCAATCAGTGAATAATCGTTCGACCGTAAAATTAAAGATCTTCGATTTTCGTTTTTCATGCACTTAGGGTTAATTAATAATAGCAAGTCATTGACTTATCAGAAAATTTGTCTCCTAACGTTTTTAATTTATTACTTTCAGCGAACGGATAATTGTATACGTTTGCTCGAATTTATTGTTCAATTTATTTTGATATATTGATATATTATATCAAAAAATATTAATAATATTAAATAATATTACCGATAATATTATATAATATTACTGATATCAATATATCAAATAATATTACTGATAATATTGATATATTATCAGTAGTTGATAACCACACGAAATGTAAACAAATAACTCAAAATTTATTTATTTCTGGATTCGTTTTTTTTGCTATTGGTTATCATGGATTTGCAAAAAAATAATTTATCCATCATTTTAAATAGAAGACTATTCAATTTGATTATCAATAAATTATTTATTAACGAAAAAATGAGATTGTCAATTAAGCTTTTCGAAAACTTTTCCAACGACGAAGTTTGATAAAATTCGTTTTCCTTATAAATGATAGTTATTGAATTTGAATGTTTTCTAAAATGCGTATTTTTCTGTTTTACCATTTGAGGCTTTGCATGATAAGTTGAAGCTCGAAGAGCTTGATCGTTTGGAATTACGAGGGCGCTAGTTGTTCAAAAAAGACTTGATGCCCCTTTATTTCATTGGGCGATGTTTTATAATTTGATTGTTACGATATGAGACACCTGTAAATTTTCCAATCTGTTTTTATTGATTCAACTGCACCGCGTTAACAAACATTTTACTTCGTTGCTTTAAATTTTGATGCAATTGTAAGGATATCGTAAAAACTTCGAAAATATTATTTTACATTTTATTTAAATAATAAAAACAAGAATAAATGGTCCTTGTTTATTTATCAATATTTTTGTTGAATTTTGATCACTGGAAACCCTAATTAATTTGTTTATCAAAATTTCTTCTGTATTTGCAAAAAAATATTTCGAAGCACAACAAAAACGAAAAATAAAAATCATACAATTAAATTTGGGGAAATATTTAAACGAATGGACATTTTTACATAACATTATTTAAAAAGATTTTTATCTGCATTTCAAATTACCAAAACAACTCTTATGATAACGAGAATATAAAAAAGACTTCAAAAAATCAATATTAATAATATAAAAACATAAATATAAATATAAAAATACACAAATAATATTTTTTTCCCAACTTTTTTTATAATACAACCCTAGGGGAGTAACAAATTGATGTTTACAAAATGTCCTCAAAGTTAAACATATTTCAGAATCGTTCATTACTGATCTCGATCACCCTCTGGATTGCAATTTTTTTTTTTTTTTTCATTAATTTAAACAAATTCCAATAATCTTCATACTCTTAACATCCGTCATTCAGCGTCGCTCGATTTTTCGATTTAATCGAGAAGCCATGATTACTGAGCTAAAAAAAGCTCGATAGAAATGTTTATTTATTTTTTTATTTGCGGGAGTGAACAATGGCGCTCGTCGGTGCATTGAAAAGGAAGAAAGCGGCGCAGTATTGAACGTGCATAAAAATGCATGACCCACGCTGTCACGATATGCAGCCGCGTCTTACAGCACTATAGGACAGGCAAAGAAAACTTTGCTATACTCAAGTTTCCCTCTACAGTGTGGTTCATTCATGTTGATGGTACAGTTGAAACTCCATCTGTTGTTTTCCCTCAATTTTCCCTGAATCAATGTTTTTTCATTTTATTTATATTCCAAAATGATGAATTTCTGACTTTGCTTTATCACGTGATTATAGTTTCATCCTATCAACGATGGCGGATCTATTAACAAATTTTTCTAGAAATTGAAAGTTTTGTTGATTTTATAAAAAATAACTCAAGAATTTTGCAAAGAAATTCTTTTGGACCAAGCTAAATTCCAAAAACTTTGTAACAATATTCCCAAAACTGTCTAGAAAATTTTGAGAAATTCTTTTTAAAAATCCTCAAGATTTTAAGGGATGAAACCACAGGGATGACTTTATCCTTTAAAATCTTTTTCCAGGGATAAAAAATTCATGAAAAGTACTGTTTCAAAATTCGAAAAGAAAATTAAAAAAATGGGCTTTTTTAATTGTGATTTTAATTAATTAAATTTTTTTTACACTTTTTTAATTAAATTCGAATCAAAAAATTTTTTTTGCTCGTCGATTTACGATTCCGAAATATCTCAAACGCTTTTGCGAAATTTCACTTAAAATTCGCAAACTCAATTCGCAATAAAACACTTTTAGTAATGATAAGAATAAATGGTTATTAATGGCCTCGAGATATCGACATGGTTTAAAAAAAGTAATTTCTTCGAATCGCGATATCTCTCTCGTTTTCCCTTTCCTTCTTTCTCTCTTTTTCTCTTTCTCTCTCTGGTCGTAACTGCGCAATGTAAAGATACGGGAAAAACGAAAATTAAGGGGTTTTCAACTGTAGAGCGATTAAGTGGAATGCACGTAACGTGCCGACCGCGTGAAACATCATGCCGCGATCACGTGCTCACCGGACCGGCTTGAAAAGGCTGGTGGGACTCTCCCGGAGTTCCCACTTCCTACGACACTGCTGAAAAGCCGCGTTAAAGAATAAAGAGAAGAAAAGAAAAAAATAAAATGATTCAAATGTTTTTTATAACTTCGTAAAACGTAAATAAAAAAAACAACGCGAAGAGATAAATATATAAATAAATAAATAAATAAATGAATAAATAAATAAATAAATATATATAATAATAAATAAAATTGTAATAATAAAATTGAAGAAGCGGATAAAATAGAATCATTGCATTTGAACGATGCAAAATTCATCGTTTTCTTTCTACGACAAGAATTTTTTGAATAATAATTTAAACGATTATAAAAAAATCTTCGAAATATCAAATGAAAATCAAAAATATGAACAAATAAAGGGGATCCAAAATACGATTTATTTTTTCGGAACTCGCGGATCAAGGAATCAAATTCCAAAAGATCAAATCCGAAAATCAATAAAATTCCAAAAACATTGAAAAATAATTATTTATTTGGCATCCTCGTAGTTCTGGAGGAAAACAAAAATAGAGGCGAATGGCTGGGGGAAAAAGAGGCTATAATTGGTGAGCGTCGTCACAGCGAGGCAATGGACACAGGCGTAAACTCCAAGGGATCCGATTGATCCCAGAAAAGGAGCGCAGGCGCAAAATCCTCAAAGCCTCTTTCCCCTCCCCCTCCCCCGTTGACGGTATCCGGGCGTCGTTTCGAAGCGTCTACGAGGCCTGTTAGGATCGCCGTAACATTGATGCGTACCGGACGTGTTTTTGCCGTCGAGAACGTCCTTAAACTTGATAAACCAAATTTCCCCATCCTTCGTCGCGTAAATTTCTCTCTTTATTTTTAATCCGTTCGGATCTTTGAAAATTATCGTGAGTGAATTACGACTGTTTTTTTTTTTTCGTCGGGAGGAAAACAATCGACGAAGAGAAAAAGGGAGAAAAAAAAAGAAGAGTACGAAAAGAATCCGAGTGCAACGATTATCAAACCCAAACAAATTTATATCTTCGTCTCGTGTCACCGACGAGAGTCATTTTCGTTGACAAAAGAAAAAACAAGAATTGATTGAGGAAAGGAAAAAAACAATCGTGTCGAACCCAAACAAATCGATCGGTTATTCACGTTTCGTATACGTTTCGGAAACAATAATTATCAGGAACGAGAAAACCCCCCACGAAAAAACGTAAATCCCATCGTAGGGCGAAATCCACATCGTGGTTTCACCCTCGAAAATGGGACTTGACGCAATCGCCTTTCTTCGGAGTTTTCATCAGCGTGTCGAGGGATACAAAAAAACCCAATCAGGTAAGCCCGGTGAAACATTCAACAAACGACAACTGTCGAAATGATTATTTAAAAATTTGGATTTAAAAGTGCAAAAAATGCACCAAGAATCCAATTGGATTGACATATTTGTCCCTATTTCCATCATTGGAATCCAATCCTCAAATTAGACCTCAATGAAGTTTGTGTCGTTAAAACCGAACGTAAATGATTTTTTTTCGGCACTTTGGAGGCGTTTTAGAATATTTATTTATTTGTTTTAGAATATTTATTTATTTGCATCGTAAATTTACGACACATAATTTTGGACAATAAAAATAACTGCGTTCCAAATATGCATTTTTAGACCACGTGACCGCCTGAAAGTTGATTATAATCATTGTTTTTATTTTATAAAACTGCACTGTGATCCAAAATTTGCACTACGTTAGTTTTTTTTTTCTCGTAACTTTTCACGTATTTTCGATTCGAACGGTTAAGATTTTTTTTTTCGAATTTTCTTCGGTTGATTAAAAAAACAGTGAAAAATCCAATTAGACTTCAACGTGAAATTTTTCATGTAAGACGTGCCTAATAAACGCGTATATAGGAATATGGTGGAATTCATGAACGCTTTGACGAATTTGGGCGCCAGCTGGGTCCGCCATTGAAATCTGAGTGTTTCCAGAATATTCGATTTCTGGGAAGAGCCAGTTTCCGCATTGGAGTATATCATACACATGTAACATATTTGATAACAGTGACACGATATAATTGACTCTTTCATAAACTCCAAGGTGAAAGAATTTTTCCCATCAACGAAGTAAACGAACGAGTGGATTATAAATCAACGTGTATCTCGTCCGTCATAGATAAGACTCCGAGTGATAAGCAACGATGCTTAAATTTGCGCGTTTGTTAAAATCAATCAATTTTTCCATTATTTTTCATTGATAATTATTTTTTCCTATTTAAAATGGGAAAAGACAATTTGAAAAAAATTAAAGCCAATGAAAAACCCAATGAAAAATGAAACCAATTTTTAAATAAATGAAACGTCAATTTGAAAAAAAATCGAACACAAAAAAAACATTTTTGTTGATTTTTCAACGCTCGATTCGAAGGCCAAACAACTCGGGATTTAAATCGAAGAATGACGCGAATGCAACGTATTCTAAATATATGACAACGGTACCGCCGAGACTGGAGGGAGACACTCATTATTCGCTGATTCTATGAATTTATGATTGATATATTGGACATTCCGTGTCGATTTTCCCAGTATCCAATTGTTGTCTTATTACTCACCATATTCGCGTGTCTACTTGATTTTTCCAATGGGTCTCGCCGATTTGTTTGTTTTTATACATTTTCACTATGCAATTAATTTAATTAATCACAATTTACGAAAAAAAAAAATTATATGCCATTAACACTGATTTTCACTAAAACTTTGATTAACTCAAATTTAATTTCATTTACTATTTTCAAATTCAATTTATTGCGAAATTAATTTAACAAAATGCAAAAATTACATTCGTTTTTGGATATTAATAAAAAATGTGAATAATTTGTTTCAAATCGAGAAAAACAGGTTTGGGTTCAAAATCTTTGAACGAATGCACCGAATACTTTTTAATTAAACACCGAAGCATAAATTTGTTTATAGAGATATGGATATTTGAGAAAATGAATTTTCATTGGTTTTCGAACGTAGGACCGCTTCGGAAATATCGACTTTGTCGGAGTCGAAGTAAGTAAACAACTTTACGCGAGGGTAACGTGAATAATAAGATATTGAATTTGTTTTTGTGCGAGAGCGAGGTGGGGGATCCAAAGCGAGGTATAAATGGAGTTTGTACCTGAGAGAACGAGCTTCCGTGGTCGTCCGTTGGAAACGTACCGATCTAACAGTTTAACGGGCGTATACCATTCACCTTCATTTTTTTCGATCGAAAATTTTCACGAGTGCGATTTTACGTTGATTCGACAATTGTGGGTTATTGTTGAAATTGGTACTCGAGTTGAGACTCACTTTTTTGAAGAATGACGAGGATAGGACCAACCGATCACGATCGATGGATTTACGCGATGCACGCCCTCCAAAAACCCTTGGATAACGATATCGGTATACACTCAATATTAAGAAAGTTCATTTTCCCACCCCACGTGACATTAAACAAACCCAAACAAAAATCATTTTTGTTTCGACCAAAATTCTTCGAATTTTCCATTTCGAAATCCATTTTTTGAATTTTTCATTTCGAAATCCATTTGTCGAATTTTTTCATTTCGAAATCTATTTGTCGAATTTTTCATTTCGAAATCCATTTTTCCAATTTTTCATTTCGAAATCCATTTTTCCAATTTTTCATTTCGAAATCCATTTTTCCAATTTTTTATTTCGAAATCCATTTGTCGAATTTTTTATATCGAAATTCATTTTTCAAATTTCGAACTTGCCATTTTTGGGACCATTATTTCGTTCGATGAAAATATAAATTTCGTTCTCGTTTTTAACTCGATGATTTTCGAGTGACGTGGAGGGAATTTTCGAAATTTCCTAACAATTCAATGACGCCCCATACGCCCGAAGTTATCTCGAATTAAAAATGCAAAATCGAATGAATTTTGGAAATTAGGGTGTTGGTCAATTAAATTATAAACTTGGAGCAATGAGAGACAATTCTATTAAGCGTAATTCGAACAGGAAGACGAGACGTGACGCTTCTTCGTAACGGTCTCTTTCACCGCATTAACCGTTTATCCCTCCTCCGAAGAATTACCGCGTCAGGCCAACTGCCTGGTACTTTTCCATGGATAATTTCGTTCCACCTTTTACCTGAAGAGTGGGGGGAGGGGGCTCCTACAGATGTAATTTTATTTGGTTTTCTGTTACTCAAGAATGCTTGTTTTCATCGTGATTATCTGACATCTTACGTAGAGGACTAGCATTCAAAAACATTTTTTTTTTAAAGAAAAACAAAAGAGTTTTTTAAGTTGTTTTTTAATAATATTGTTCCATATTCGTAAAGGTTTTATTTTCGAGCAAAAAAGACCTTCCTGTCAGTAAATGGAAAAGCAGCGTTCACGATGGTTTTTTTAAGAAATAAAAGAATAAAAAAAAAATTTTCTTGAAATATTATTTTCCTACGAAATAATTTATTAAAGATATTTATTCTTTTGATATCGATATATGAAATTAGAATATTCGATGTTGAAAAGTGTTAAAAAATTCTAAACAAACTAGTAATGATTCAATTTAAATAATTCCACTTTTAAAAATGTTTCATAAAATAATAACACTGGAATATTTATTAATTAATTCGATTGAATACTAAAATAGGAAATATTTAATTTGTGCTTTTCCTATTTTTGCAATTTGTAATTTCCTATTTTAAATAAAATAAATAAAATTTATTTATTTATTTATTTCTGCAATTTGTAATTTCCAATTTTTAATAAAAAAATCAATTAAAAAAAGGTTTGGATAAGCTGTTGATAGTTGATCGAGTGCGTGACATTTGACAGCAAGAAGAAATTAACCTCCCAACTGACATTTCCTCGAAGTTCGATGAGAAATATTTTCCCAGTGAAAAATGAACGAAAATGATCGACAGCTGTGCTAAAAGTCGTTTTTTGTTTCTTGTTTCAGCTGGTGGAGTCATGGCAGGCTCCGTAGCGGTGATCGCCACGTTATGGATAATTCTACAAACCATGGGATTTTTTGGTTGTAGCCACGTGCTCGGTGGTTACAAATTGCCTATGTATTTGCATCATCACGTTTCCGGTTTCAACAGTGAGTTTCGTCTTCATATTTTACCGTTAAAAATTCTTTCCTCCGCCATTATGGTTTTTTCAAAGATTTTCCATTTTCTCGGTTTAACCTGGCTTTTTTGGATGGTATTTAAGAATTTTGAGATTGGCGTTTATCACAGGTATCCTTAACGACGTGGTGATCGATACAGGATCAGCCAGAATTCCAAGGTTGCCAGAAATCAAGGAAAACGTTTTGAACAACTCGGTGAATTTTGGGATCAACGTGGTCAATCGTATGAGACGATTGGAGGAAAATCTAGTCGGCGCCGGTATCGGCTTGAAGGAAAACACGCCCTCGCACAATCAATACATTTTTTCGTCTCCTAGTGAGAATGCATTTGAGATACAAGCCGATGCACTAATTGCAGCCAAAGCCTCGATGTACCTCCTCCAGCATCATTGTCAGAGGTACGATCCCGAGATAAGAAGTTAATTGTTGCTTTAAATTATTTTCAAATATTTTTATTTAAATTATTTAATTATAATCGAATCATTCGATTAAAGTAATTTGATTCTAATGAAATGAATTATTTAATTAAATAATTAATAGTAAATACATTTATGATAATGTAAATGGATAATGAATTTTATTAATAAATAATATTAAAAATGATAATCAGCATCCAATTGAATGAAATCAATTATTAACAAATACTTGATCAATTTAGATAACGAATAGTTAATGAATAGATGATCAATTAAATTCACAAATAATCAATTAAATGCAGAAATACCAAGTAAATCCATACACCCAAACAAACCCATTTATATTAATGTAAATGGGTAATTAATTTTATTAATAAATAATATTAACAATGACAATCAGTATTCAATTGAATGAAATCAATTATTAATAAATATTTGATGAATTTAGTTAATGAAAAGTTAATGAATAGATAATCAATTAAATTAATAATCAATTAAATGCATAATCAATTCAATGAATAAATAATTAATCAAATTCATAAATAATCGACTAAATTACTAATCATTTTAATTAGTGAATAATAAATTATTGAATACGAAAAATGGACATTAAAATGGTTTTTAATGAATTAAAAAGTATTAAATCAATAAAAAACGGATTTCTGTACTTTCGCGATTGCAGGTACGGATTGAGCGCCGAGACCTGTGCCCGTTTCGTTTCCACCCTAACATTGGACGGTACCAGTCTCGGGGAGAAATGCGCGTCGAGCCAGTTCGCGTATTGCCGGATGACATCGCCGTATCGATCGATAGACGGAAGTTGCAACAACGTGGAAAATCCCCGCTGGGGTAGCGCTCTTTCGGGATACTCGAGAATGCTGTTTCCTCATTACTCGGACGGTGAGCCTTCGATTCTCTCGCGCATGTCCGGTGTCTCGCGTATCGATCGCGCCCTCTCACGAACATTGGTGGTAATTTACAAAAAAAAAAAAAAAAAAAAACGAAAAACCCCTTTTCATCAACAGGTTAAGGAAAAAATTCCTTCGTTTTATATATGAAGTTGAACTTGGCATTTTCGGATTGCAACTTAAAAGCACTTTTTTAAAACTATTTTTTTAACTTTAACGTCAATTTTTTCGCCTCGAATCATTCGAGCCCTTTTTGGAATATTTTCGAACAGAATTTGGAATTTGTTAAAAAAAAAACGAAACAAAAATAAGCAAATTAAACGATTGGTAAAAAAGTACCAAAAATAAGTGACAAATGAATTATTTAAAAAAAAACATAATTTATTTCGTTGCATTTCCACAGTGCAAACTTCATCGTCATAAGACTATTAATACTCAACTATTTTTTCTATGCTAATTTCAAGGCCTTTCGTCCCGGTCGGAATATCACGTGACGTTTTTTTTTTTTTTTTTTTTTTCTTTTTTTTTTTTTCTTTTTTTTTTCTTTCTTTTTTTTGTTTTATTTTTCTTTTTCTTAATCGACCAAATCATTCCAAGTCGTATAGCTCGTGTGATTTATTTTCAACGCTTTCATTTTTTTCTTTTTTTTTTCGATCGAGCCAAAAATCGGTTGCAATTCCATCGTATTTCTCGCGAATTATCGAGGGTTTTTAGACTTCTTTAAAACTTCGACTGATCCAAAAAAAGGGCGAGGAAAATAATTAATTTAAAAGATAAAAAAAAAAACAAAAAATGGATAAAGGATGAGAATAAATGAAAAAGGAAAATTAAAAAAATTGAAAAGGGATGAAAATGAATAAAAAAGGAAAATTTAAAAAATTGAAAACGGATGAAAACGAATGAAAGAGGAAAATTTAAAAAATTGAAAATAGATGAAAATGAATGAAAAAGGAAAATTTAAAATTTTTTTAATGGATTAAAACGAATGAAAGAAGGGAAATTTAAAAAATGGAAAAAGGATGAACATTAATGAAAAAAGGAAACAAATAACGGAGGAGAAAGTGGAAAATTCGTCGATTGGCCTAACGAATTATATTCTGTTATTTGCATTACAGTTGTTGTACGATAAAGTGAGCACGTAAGAGTGCATAATATGCCTGTGAGTGTATGCGTATTGGCAGTGAAAAATAGTAACTGCCAACTCGTAAATGCGTACACTACCCGGTCGGGAGATTCAATCCAGCCAATAGAAGAGTGTATGTAACCTAATACGGATAATAATCTAATAATTGTTATACGCATTAATACCTACTATACGATACATTTCATTTTTTTCTTATTCGCAATTTTCTTGCTACAAAGTTCGAAAGAACAAAAGGGAAAACCAACAAAAGTCTAATTCTTACTGTTCCCTTATTTTTTTTTATTTATTTTTCTTTTTCTTGCAAATCCGTCCTTGAAGAAGCAATTTTCAGGGGTCTTGGAAGAAAGGCCTCCGATTGCGGTGAATCGAGTCTAGCAGCCCTTTAAAGCTGCTGGACTCTTTCTTTTTTATTCATTCCTATTGGCGAAATTATTTTTTTTTTTACGCGATCGTACGTTTTATTTATTTTTGATTCATTGGGTCGGAGGTCTCCATATTTGATAAGCCCTCGTTTACATTTACGCGATATGCAATTAGCGCATGGTCTGTGGCTTTTTTTTCAATTTTTATTTCGTTGCGACAAAAAAAAACAAACGAAATGATTATACATATAAAAAGCGAATAATTATGAAAAACAAGTTGTAAAATTAACTTGGTTTTTTGTAATTATAATAAAAATATAATTATGTTTTTTACGTTACTATTATTATTATTATTATTATTATTGCGGAGATATAATTGAAAAAAGATATTTAAAAAAACAAAAAATTGAAAAGTGGACAGACCCTAGGCTGGAGAACGTTCCGAAAATAGGAACGACGATGAAACGTCGAAACACGGGGGTTTTCGTGTTTTCTCGTTGTTCCAATTTAATCGGAGCAAATTGGTGAAAAATAACGAGTTGCTTAAAGTCAATTTTTGGGGTGCAGGAATTCAAGAGCCGAGGAAAGCCGAGAGGAGAAAGAAACAACTGCCAGGGCCTAGATTGGTCAGCACTGGTCTTTCCCGTTACGCCCAACCCTCGGATTCATCCAGGACGCTTTCCGTCATGCAATGGAGCCAATTCATCGCTCACGATCTCGCACACACTCCTGTCCGAAAAATGGGTAAGAAGATCGTGAGGAATTTTTATGAACGAATTTTTTATGACTCAGAATTTCACCCCCAACCCCCCATTTCACGGATGACATTCTCACGAGGGACACCCTGTATAATTTGAATTTATACAAATTTTTATAAATTTGAAATTTTTCGCAAGATAAAAAAATAAAATTAATCGTTTTTTTCAGTTACGAGCGGCAAACCGATCTCCTGTTGCAATCCCGATGGCTCGTGGCCGTCACCCAGGTACATCCATCCTGACTGCGCAGCAATTCGCGTTCCCGATCGGGATTCCGTTTACGGGAAACACCACGTCAGCTGCATGGATTACGTTCGCTCTTTGCCGGCTCTCCGACAGGATTGCAATTTCGGACCGATCGAACAGGTATTTACTACCGATAACTCCTTTGAGGATATTTACTCATTTTACGTATTTGAAAGTGAAGAGTGAAAATTTATCAATTAATATGATTGTCAAATTTATTCAAATAATATTCAATTAATATTCAATTAATATTCAAATAATATTCAAATAATATTCAATTAATATTCAAGTAATATTCAAATAATATTCAATTAATATTCAATTAATATTCAATTAATATTCAATTAATATTCAATTAATATTCAATTAATATTCAATTAATATTCAAACACTATTCATTTAATATTCAAATTCATTTATCAAATAATGTAGAAATAGCTAATTATTTAAACAATTTTTATTTCTGTATTACTATAATAAATGTTTTTGTTAAGATTTTTCAATAATTATTTATTTTATGCAAATAAACGTTTGTTGAGCCTGGTTTTTGACATTGGTCTAAAAATCCGTTTTTTTTATATAAAAAAATATAATTTAAAAAATATGTTTAACAAATAAAATTGGAATTCCAGATGAATCAGGTTTCTCACTTCTTGGATGGCTCGACGATTTATGGTTCAACGTTGGCTCGAGCCCGCGAGATTCGAACTTTGGAGAAAGGAAAATTGCTCGTGAAAAACTTGGGAAGCAAAGATTACTTGCCGGACGCCGATGAGAAATCCACTAGTCAGTGCCGATCGAACGGACTTTGTTACAAAGCAGGTAAATAAAGAAATTTTCGATTTTCCTCATGAAAAATAGCAGCTCGGTTAAAATAGCATGAAAATTGATTTTCTTTTTTTTTTATTTTGAAACGAAATTTTTTTTTTGTTTTTGCGAAAAAGGCGACGACCGGGCAAACTTTGAACCCTCGTTGGCCGTGCTGCACACCCTTTGGCATCGCGAGCACAATCGCATTGCGGAAAAACTTTACGAATTGAATCCCACTTGGTCGGACGAGATTATATATCAGGAAACGCGACGAATCGTCATTGCTGAATTACAGCATATAACGTACAACGAGTGGCTACCGATCCTTATTGGAAAGGACTATTTAGAGGCGATCGGACTCGGTACTAATCGTGGCCACACTATCGATTACAGCTCTTACGATGATCCTTCCGTCTCCAACGAAGCCGCCACTGCCGTGTTCCAATTCTTTAATTCTTTGAAGCAAGGACAATTGAGGTATGATCCTTTTTTTTTCTTGAATTATTTTCTCGTTTTTTTTTATTTGATTTTCCTCGCTTTTTTTTCTTTGATTTTCCTCGTTGTTTTCTTGAATTTTCCTCCCTTTTTGGATTTCCCTTGGTTTTTTCCTCCGATTTTATTTTGTTTTTTTTCTTTGGTTTTTCTCCTATTTTCTTGGCTTTTCCTTATTTCTTTCTTGGATTTTTCTCTCGTTTTTTTTTACTGTGATTTTTCTCGTCTTTTTCTTTGATTTCCTCGCTTTTGTTGCTTTGATTTTCCTTGTTTTGTCCTTGAATTTTCCTCCCTTTTTTGGATTTCCCTTGTTTTGTTCCTCTGATTTTATTTCGTTTTTTTTTCTTTGGTTTTTCTCCTATTTTCTTGGCTTTTCCTATAAGGTGCTTCCTTTGATTTTTCTCGTTTTTTTTTACTTTGGTTTTTCTCCCTTTTTTCTTTGATTTTCCTTGCTTTTTTTCTCGTCATTCTTTTACTTCTCTCCCTTTTCTCTGAATTTTTCTTGTTCTTTTTCCCGTTGGATTTCCACCTTTTACCTCAAGGATTTTCCTCCCGTTTTCCCTTGGATTTTCCTCTTTTTATTACCTTGGCTTTTTCTCCTCAATAATTCATTAATGAATTATCAATAATGATAATAATCAATCATGAGTAATTGCTGATCGATGAAAATTTAATTAAAAATGATTCCAAAAATCAAACGCTTTGCAACAGCTTGCCAGACGAGTCTCGCCAGTTGAACACAACCCTCCGGCTGTCCGAGCACTTTTACACGCCTCGCGTAATCGAGAATCCAGATGTTTTTGACGGTTTGGTCAGGGGCCTTGCCACGCAGACTTCGAACAAAATGGACATATACTCGGTGTCTGATGTAAGACATCCTAACCAACATTTACCTCTAGAAGTTTCACAAAAATTCAAACAAACCCAAACAAACAATAGTAATAAAATTAGTAACAATAATTCATTTTTAAGATCACTCATGGGCTCTACAAGACGAACGGTAGCCTTGGCCTTGACGCAATCAGTTTGGACGTCCAGCGGGGTCGTGATCACGGTCTGCCAGGCTACAATCATTATCGCAAATATTGTGGATTACCTCCAGCCAAGAAATTCCGAGATTTCTTGGACTACATACCACGCGAGGTTAGTTTAACAACTTGTCGTCAATTAATTCGTTATTTTACAAATTTATTCAAAGTATTTGTCAATAAAATTAAAAGTAATATTTAAATGATTGGGAGAATAATGAAGTCATTATTTTATTAAATA
The DNA here is from genome assembly GCA_030522765.1 of Ophioninae sp. B BG-2022a. Taxonomy (NCBI): domain Eukaryota; kingdom Metazoa; phylum Arthropoda; class Insecta; order Hymenoptera; family Ichneumonidae; species Ophioninae sp. B BG-2022a. The sequence goes on from JAPYZJ010001591.1 coordinate 22,922, forward strand.
AGTCAAAGTATTAATTAAGTAACATAAATAATATTTCAATAATTATTTTAGCAATTACATCGAAAGAATTAATGATTTTAGTAATTAACCCAAAATATTGATTGATTAATTAAATAAAATCATTTATTAATTCGTGTAAAGAATAATTCATTAATTATTTTATCAATAAATTCGAAGAATTTATTAATAATTAATTTGCAGAATATTGATTGAGTAGGTCATATTTTGAGCTATAAATTTTCGAGCAATAATTTTTTTAAGCTATAAATTTTCGATTTTAGTTTATTTTAACTGACACTTGTTTGGGTTTATCGACAGACTGTAGAAAAATTGGAAGTATTGTACGATCATCCGAACGACGTTGATCTCGTTATCGGAGGTATGGCCGAAGCTCCAGTTGACGATAGTCTTCTCGGGCCAACTTTCCGTTGTTTGTTGTCCGAACAACTAGCTCGAACACGCTGGACTGACCGATATTTCTACGACTCGGCCAGTCAACCCCGACCTTTCACACCTGGTGAGTCATTCCCTCTTTTTTCTGTTCTTTTTTAATTATTTTTTCATCGTTTTCTTTTTTCATTCTATAATGATTTTAACCCCTTAATATATATTATTTTTTTCAACTTTCACAGAGCAACTTAATCAACTGCGTCGAGTTACGCTGGCGCGGATTTTCTGTGATAATAGCAATAACGTTTCACGTATGCAGCCGAACGTTTTTATACGTCCACTCGCTGGGTGAGTTTCCAAAATTCTTATGAATCGAATTAATTAACGAATATTTTTTCTACGATCGAATTAACTTTGTTTTTTGTTCATACTCATGAGAAGTTAACTTCAAATCTGCAATTTTCGTTTGAATTTGAATTTTTTAAAATTTTATCAAACGTTTTCACTGTTAACGAAAACAAAAACGAACAAATTCAAATTTTGGACATTTTAAAAAATTAGTTTGGCAATGTTTTCGAGCTTCGTCGTATAAGTGAATAAACAAACTCAATAAATAAACCCAAACAAACCCAAACAATAAATAAACCCATTCAAAAAACATTTTCAAAGCTCGATTAAAAAAATCAGATTCAGCAGTTTCATCTCCAATCGTCTACTGATTTTTCAAAATTTCATCAAATATTTTCACGTATAACGAAAACAAAAAAAAATGTCCTAAATGTCCAAAAATGGAAAAAATTCCATTTTTGGGTTTGTTTGGGTTTGTTTGGGTTTTTCCATTTTTAAATGTCCAAAAATGGAAAAAATTCCATTTTTGGACATTTAAAAAAATTCGTTTGGAAATGTTTTCGAGCTTCGTCGTATTAATAAATAAACGTATTTTTTTTTTGTTTTTCAGAAACGAGTTAGCTCGGTGCGACGATTTTCAAGCAATACCGAGCGTCGATCTGTACGCCTGGGCCGAGAAGGCAAAGGCTTACCGTTGAATAAATCGTACAATTGACTGGTCACTCAACCGAATCGGAAACCCGAAGATTCCGGGGCCCGAAAAGTAGGGAGCATGATCGATGGGGTAGATTTCGGGTAGATTGGGATCGTTACCCGCAATGTCGAAAATTATCGGTATCGCCGATTCCTAAGTACGACATTGAGGAAGACCGCGAACGAGAAAATATCGTAAATCATCGTTACGACGAATATACGAAAATAAATAGATGGAAGTGCGAGAGGAGGGGGGGGGGGGAAGCAAGAAACAAAAACGATAATTGCGATATGGATTTCGCGGTGAGTAACGGTGAATGACGTGACCTAGTCGATTGCGAACAACCGGAAATGCTTTTCCGGATAGCGCTCGGATCGATCACTTTTTACTACGAGAATATCAGTGCGAATGAGTGACAAACGATTTACGCGAACAAACCCAAACAAACTCGCACTCGAGTGCAAAAATAAAATAAAAAAGTGCAATTACTTCCGGAAATTTTTGTACAACCGGAAGTCACTTTTTTTTATCGATCGAGACAATACTTAAAAAAAGAATCGTCGAATTTTTTTTTAAATTTTTTTTTGAGTTTTCGGAGATAGTTTTTGAATTTTTTTTGAAATTCGTGGATATTGAAAAATCGAGAGATTTCGTTTATAAAGATTCATCGAGCTGCGCATTTTTCTAGTGGAATTTGCGTTTTTCTTTTTCTACGTGATTTTTTGTGATTATTTTGAGCGATGTTTTTCGAAATTCTTGGATGACCGAAAATTCGGTTGGATTTTTCAAAAATTTAAAAATTCGGCGAATCTAGAGTTTATCTACGTGAAATGTTGTGTGTTTTTGTTTTTTTTTTCTTTTAACGATCGACTTATTTTGAAAATTCCTCGGGTATTTTCGCATTTCGTTTTTTGAAGAGTCTCGAATGTTTTTCCAGTTCGTTTTGATGCGAAAGAATGAAAAACGAAGCGAAAAAAAAAAGTGGCGTGTTGTATCGCTTATCGTGAGGAACGAGCGCGACTGTACGAGTGATGCACGTGACTGATTAGATATGTAAAAAGTACTCGAAAATCTTTCGGGTCTCACGAGAGCCTCGTGAAAATATTTTATTTATAAGCGCGTTACTTTGTATTTATGCGTAAATAAATATATGAATGACAGTAATCACGTGTCCATTGACCTCCAAACAATTACTCGATCCTCAATTTCAGGAAGGATTTCGTCAACCCCTTAAGCAAATTTGCAATTAAAAAAGGAAAAATTAATTCAACGCACGAAAAAAGATAAATAAATTGACGTTGGTTAAAATTGAATTTTTAAAACATAAATAAATAACATTATGAATACAACATTAATTATCTTATAAAAATTGAAAAATGTCCAAATTAATAATACGAAATATATCGATTTTGCACTTTTTTTGATAATTTGTCTATTTCAATATTAGTATTTTTCGCAAGTGTGGAACTAATAATATATAAGGCGATTGGTGGATTTTTTAATTTTTTATTTAATAAGATTTTAACCAATATGTGACAATTTATTTATTTATTGTAGAAATATTATTGTTTATATTATATAAATATATGAATTTTATATTATCCTTTTTAATTCCTCCTCGATTTTCCCAAAAGAAAACTGCCAATGAAACGTCCCAATTCTTCAACAGGTTAGTAAAGAGATCGAAGATTTTGATTGCAGACTCAAAATAAATAAATGTATCAGGCAACGATGCGTTCATTTTTTAAATAAAATTTTTTATTTAATTGAATTTCGACAAATGTCAATTTTTTAATTCGATGCTTTTCAAAAATATATCACCGTTGTATTATTATTTTTCAAAAATTTCTTTTATTAGAAGAGTGGTCGCACAATGAAAATTAATAAAACATTGTACAGAGATGTTATTATTGCTCTCATACAACGGAGGAGGAAAAGCAAAAAGAGAGCCTGAGAATATTGGGTGCATCCTATCCTTACTGATAGATTATTAAATGGAAAATTTTACACGATGATTTCCAAATTACTCGATAACCCAAAAAAAAAAATGTTCGCATTTAAGGCCTTCGGTGTCAAAGCTCGGAGCAAACTGAACTATCGGCTTAAGGGCATGACGAACATCGACATAACCTCAAAAATTTTTGAAATCCGTTTTCTCAGCGTCAATTAAGTTTACGGCGAAACAATCGAGCATCAGTCTTTGTAGAATTTATAGAGACAAAAATACATGTCTGAATTTAACGACAAAAATGTTTCGTCCTTGAAAAATAGCGATTTAAAAATTTCGTCTATCTCTCTCGCACTCGTGTGTCACGTGGTACAACTTCGACATATCCTTAAGCCGAGTAAAAGATCGTCATGTGTGCGCGAGTGGCAGGGAGTCAATACTGATTATACAGTCGGCTGATAGTTGGCCGACACTTTAGTTTGAAGTGAATCGGAAAGCCCATCAAACTTTTTTTTATCGGTCGATACCAAATCGTCATACTGTGCGCACTTGCATACATCTGCGTACTAATTAAGAGCTTAACAAAACTATCGGTCGATTGAAAGTCTGTGGTCTGTGGGGGCTCTTCGAGTTCTCGATGAAGCTTTCAGGAGCGTGGGGTTTACGCCCGTTCGCCCTCCGTACTTTCTCCAGACCATTTATAAAGTTGCCACAAGCATTCTGGTTGTTCAGTCGTACCGCAAACAATTACCCGATTCTAACCGGACTCACCCGGCTGACTTAGGTACGTACCGCGAGTTTCGCAAATTTCAAAAATTCTCAAAATACTTTTTCGAAAATTGACCCTGACGAGTGCTACAATTCGATCAACGTTTAAAACTACCGAATGCAAACTCGATCAACGTTTTTTCTCAAATTTAAGTATTCAAGGACTTGATTTGAAAGCAAGTGCAAAAGAAAGTAAATTTTTGAAAAAATGTTCCATGTTTGGATTCTCAAGTTTTATTTTTTGTGCTGTTTTATTTTTATTTTTTTAAGTAATTGAAATGTTCAGAACTTGATTTCAAGGCAAGTGCAAAAGAAAGTAAATTTTTGAAATAATGCTCGATGTTTGGGTTCTTAAGTTTTATTTTTTGTGCTATTTTATTTCATTTTTATTTTTTAAATTAATTGAAGTGTTCAGAACTTGATTCGAAGGCAAGTGCAAAAGAATGTAAATTTTTAAAAAAATGTTCGATGTTTGGGTTGTTCAATTTTATCTTTTGTGCTATTGTATTTGATTTTTATTTTTTAAAGTAATTTTTATTGAATTTATATGTGTGTATTTATTAAGTTTTATTTTTTATTCAATTTTATTTTATTTTTTGTATTCATTTCCGTATTTTTCTTTAAATGTAAAAGTGTAATTTTAATTAATTTCAATTAATCACAATTTCAACATTAATCAATAATACAATGAAGCCATATGAAAAAAGAATGATAATTCAAGGTAAATAGTAATGTTGAATTAATAAACTTTCCCGTAGGGAAAATAAATATTGCAATAATTCACAATTTCCAAATTAACATTCGAATGGCATTGCACGAGTGCAATTCATACGCACCAGTGCACCTGTCGTGTCAATAATTTTCACACGCTGTACCGTTTTACTCGTGGATCATGCAAATTAAATCGTCAAGTGAATGACTTCTGTATGTAAATAGCAGAGCTGGAAATAGCATTAATGATGGACAAAGTTATGTGTAGGAGTGAATAAATTGAGTTTAATGCGTACGATATTCACTCAATTGCAACGTACCCGAGCGTTTCAGCTCGATCTGATCCAATAATGATCAACGATCCATTACAAATTCGTTCGTTTCTCGTTTCATCCGTGGAATGTGACGGGTTTGATAATTAATAAATTAGATATTACTGCACCAAAAAAAAAAATTATTTTTTTATATCATAAAGAAATATATAATTTCATTTATTTATTTATTTATTTATTTATTTATTTATTTATGATATCAGAAAAATGAATCCTCTGACAATCACATGGATAACTCTCCAAGTTTTCGTTGCACTTGAGAGCACCGTGCAAAGTTTGCAAGTCAACCCAAACTTGACTCAGCCTGGAGGTCAGCGTCGATTGGAAGGTAAAAATTTCTGACAAATTTCTACCTTTAATTAATTTCTTTATATTTTTATTTTATTTTATATTTAGATTTTGATAATAAAAAAGAAATTAATTAAATTTGATAGTAATACTATTATAAATTCGCCAGAAATATTAATTTTTTTTCAAATTGTTTGGGTTTGTTTGGGTTTAAGTATTGCTGTACAATTTTATTTATTTCTTACTTTTAGAATTTATTGATTTATTCAATCGATTACCAATTATTATACAATTACCAAAATAACGATTTCTGGTGAGTTTTTATTCCTTAAATTATCCAATGATTTATTAATTATTATCCAATTATCGAATTAGCTTTTTACGACGAGTGTTTATAGCTCGTTCGATTCAAATGGTCATAAATTATCATCTAATTATCCAATTACGCATTTATAGTCAATTTAACATGTAACATTACGTAATGATTTTATCCAATCAATTTTCTTAACTTTTCTTTGAAAAAGCAAGAACGATTATTCAAAAATTCAAAATGGCAATCACGGTTGATACAAACGAAATAAAAAAGAGAAATGTTCGTTCAGTAAATTTTCCCCAGTTATTTTGTTTAGTATCGGTGATGAAAATATTTTCGAAAATTATTTCTTTTGAGATGAGAGCAAACGATTTGATATCATTTGAAGGAGATCAAGGCCTTCGTGCCATAACTTTGCCAGAGGGAAAAAATGCTCGTGACTACGTCCGCGGTGGAAATCTCGGGGCATGACGAAAGACCATCATCCATGCCTGGTGCCCCGTGGGCTCGGCGTTAGAATTCGAAAAATTGGTCTCGTGATTAACTTTCGTACGCGTGACACACAGCACGCCCCGTTAAAAATGCAAGCGCGTGATACGCGTTAAAAAAAAAAGAAGAACCCCCCCCCCCTGTCGTTTTTGCGTTACAAATTTTACTGGAGCGTTTATCCACCATCGAGGATAAATGGCTTCGGGCTTTAACGAGCGTTTCGTTTTTTTTTCGTCCCATACTCGCTGTTTTCTCATTTCCCACCAATTGACAGTTGCAGAGATCGCTATAAATTTTCACGCGTCAATCAAATACTCGTTTCCAATTTCATTCACGTCGGATTATCGTGATGGCCAGGAAATTGGGGTTTTGAAAAAAAATTGGGATTTTTAAGGAACAATTAAGGTGGAAATGTCGTTTGGAATGATAGCCGTGGTGGCATTGAGGTTTACCGAGGTTTGCCGAGGGTTACTGAGGTTTGCTATGGATTATTGAGGTTTGGTGAGGTTTATTGAATTTTACTGAGGGTTATTGGAGTTTACCGAGGTTTACTGAGGGTTACCGTGGTTTACTGAGGGTCACTGAGGTTTACTGAGAGTTCCTGAGGTTTACTGAGAGTTCCTGAGGTTTACTGAGAGTTCCTGAGGTTTACTGAGAGTTCCTGAGGTTTACTGAGAGTGCCTGAGGTTTACTGAGAGTTCCTGAGGTTTATTGAGAGTTCCTGAAGTTTACTGAGGATTATTGAGGTTTACTGAGGATTATCGAGATTTACTAAGTTTTATGAAGGTTTATTGAGGTTTATTGAGGTTCACTGAGGTCCATTGAGGTTTACTGAGGTTCACTGAGGTCCATTGAGGTTTACTGAGGTTCACTGAGGTTTACTGAGGGTTACTGAGGTTTACTGAGAGTTCCTGAGGTTTACTGAGAGTTCCTGAGGTTTACTGAGAGTTCCTGAGGTTTACTGAGAGTTCCTGAGGTTTACTGAGAGTTCCTGAGGTTTTCTGAGAGTTTCTGAGGTTTTCTGAGAGTTCCTGAGGTTTACTGAAAGTTCCTGAGGTTTACTCAGGATTATTGAGGTTAACTAAGTTTTATTAAGGTTTATTGAGGCTTACTAGGGTTCATTGAGGTTCATTGAGGTTTACTGAGGTTCATTGAGGTTCATTGAGGTTTAGTGAGGTTTACTGAGGTTTACTGAGATTTACTGAGGTTTACTTCAATCTCTTGATGTTTACTGACGATCACTGAGGTGTATTGAGGTTCACTGAGGTTTACTGAGGGTTACTGAGATTTACTGAGAGTTCCTGAGGTTTACTAAGTTTTATTACGGTTTATTGAGGCTTACTAGGGTCCATTGAGGTTTATTGTGGTTCACTGAGGTCCATTGAGGTTTACTGAGGTCCATTGAGGTTTACTGAGGTTCATTGAGATTTACTGGGGTTTACTTCAGTTTATTTATGTTTACTGACGATTACTGAGGTGTATTGAGGTTTACTAAGGTATAACTAATCCACAATGGAGGTATCATGAAAATGACAGCTCCAGCTTGGAGTCAGAAATGATATTTTCTATGGAATTCATTTTCACGACTAAACGAATCAAACGATCGCAGAGCGTTGATCCAAGACATTGCTAGACTGGAATTTCTCGCGTCGATGTGCCCATAAGAGCGAGAAAAAAATCAGTTTCTAATCTCGACGCGAGACGACCAAGGTTCCGTCATAAAGACATGTCCACGAGGTCGTCGAGCGAATATCTCGCCAGGAATGGCAAGCGTTCGAGCTTGGAATTCGACGAACGTCGTTTGGTCCGAGTCGTTGACGTTCGAAGAGTGAACACTTCCGAGGGTTGATACTGGTTTGAGGCAATGAATTCAGACGTTTAGAGAGTTGGTGCTTGTCATAAAAAAAAAAGGAAAAGAGAACGAAAAGGACATAGGAATTCAACAGGTGCAACAGACTTGTCACGAAACCCTAATTAATTCCAAAAATGTGTCGCTCAAGAGCAACCGATCAAGGATTTCTCAAAAAATTTTTTCAACTTCACGTTTTTTTTTTTCTTGAGATATTGGTGTCACGTGTCATCAAGAATCATTATTAGGATCCTTCGTTTGAAGGTCGTTCAAAAACCGGAATCTTTTCATGAAGGTCATTCTGAATTATCGTGAGGGTTGGAAGAGTCCACGAATGAGCTGTGAATAGTGATACGTTTGGGTTTGTTTGGGTTTGTTTGGGTTTGTTGGGGATCGCTTAACAAGAATCGATGTAGGGTTTCCCCACCTGATAATTGAGTTCTTGTGGCACCGAGTTATGCACGGACTCCGTGTATAATTGCTGTACGATTTTCAATGCATCCAAGTACAGGTGCACCACCGGAGAGTTCCGTCTCGATGCTGTTCACGAGGACACTTTCGATCTGACCGCACGAGCGCGACGAATTCATCGTTGCATTGGATTCGAGAAAACTCGTGATTCATTCGTTATTATTATAGATTTTTCATTCCGTTATTTCAGTAGATTTCGTTATTATTTATAATAATTTAAATATATACAATTTATTTATTACACGAATATCGTGTATGAAAAATCGAGTTTTGAGAAGTTTTTTACGATTTTTTCATTGAAATTTTGGGTATTGGGCGAAATTAATGGTAGATTCATGCTCAGAAGATCAAATTAAATTAAAATAGACCATTTAGAAAAATATTAAAAATCGAAAATTTTTTGAGTTTTAGGGCAAAAAAAGTTTTTTTTTCACTGAATCATTGATAACTTGTTTTCCTTTAGGATTTAGCACTCCACTCTGTGCTCAATCTCTTCGTTATGATTTTCTCTTCAAAATGCTTTTTGGTTTATTAAAATCCGATGATTTTTCGATTTTTGGCAGAATTTCAAAGTTGGACCATCGATTTTTGCCAATTTTTCAACTGGACATTCCAGGAAACCTATAGGAGGTATCGATATGATTCCAACGCCATTATTTAAGTCAGGCAAAAGCCTTTTCCAAACACACCAAATAAATCTCCATCGCATAGAAGAAGCCTACTCTATGACCTTTTGAAATATCGTGATTTCTGAGATTCTGGAAAAGTGGCCAGGGAAGACGAAAAAAATTTTTTTCCGTTTTTAAACTCTTAAAAGGCTCTATTTAATCGGAAATTTACCGCTGATTACGAATATGCCCGAGTTTTTGCCGAAAGTGTAAAATTAGACTGGGAAAATGCGAAAAACCTTTCTAGAATATTTTTTCGACATTTTTCCCTAGAAATGGAGAGTTCAATGCGAACCAAATTGTGGATTGATCTTCAAGATATAAAAATATATCGAAATGGACCTACGATATAACACTGAACGTCTAAATATAATAATTTTTTTGCTTTTAAAGCTGCCTTTTAAAATTAATAACAAGGCTGCCTTGTAAAATTAATAACAAGGCTGCCTTGTAAAATTAATAACAAGGCTGCCTTTTAAAATTAATAACAATTCAGGGGTTGATCCGGAAACCGTACATGCTTGTATCAATCGCCTCAGAATTCCACCCCCAACCTCCCATTTCAAGGATGACATTCTTAATTGGGACCCCCTGTATGTGTACATGTGCATACATCTGCAGCAAATACGTTTAGCATTCAGTTGCAATGAATGGTTTTACGATCTCCAAGCTCTTTAAATTGCTCTCTCGTTCTCTCGGTTTCTCGGTCTCCCCTGAAGGTCCATGGCAGCATCACTAAGCATCTGGGCTGCCGTTACACAACTCTCGAGTCGTATAATACTTCGAACGGTCAAGTTTTAAACGCAAACATATTTATCGTCAAACGGTAATATCATTGGCTCAGTGAAGCACGAGATTGTAGAAAAAATTAAAGCATCGTGTATCTGGAATTGTACAACGATTCGAAAAATTTGCACGTTATTATCGTTTGGTAAAATAGGAAGGAGTAACAACGATTTTTCACTCCAGCGAAGTATTTCAATGATCGAGGGTGAACGCAGGAAGTTTTTTTTATTAATTAAGCTTTCGAGCTATTGATCGTTGATAGATTGATTTCGATTATTAATTAGCCTCGAATTCATTCGATGAATTTTATTTCCTCAATTAAATCGAATATTTATTTAATTAAATTTTTATTCCTTTATTTATTATCTCATATTATATTTTTGTAAATAATTCAATAAATAATATTTATGAAAGCTTAGATTATTCAATTTCGACATTGCAGAATAATATTAGAAATTTTTAACATTTTTTTTCAACTTTTTTCATTGTTGTAATTTTATTTTTCATTCTCTCGTCGAAAATTAAATTTGGAGTCGATAAATTGCTGAATTGGAATTTATCGACTGGACGAACGGAGAATTTTTTTTCCCGGGGGAAGTATTTATTAAAAGCCTTATTTGGTAAAATTGGACGACCAGGAATTAACGAAGTTTCCCCAACGATATTTTCATAATTGCGGGAACTCGTAATTAGGATCGGTGGAAAGTAAAAACTAGGTGCGTTTGACGCGTGTCCAAAGTTGGTCAAAGTAATGCGGATTGTGCGTTACTTTTGAAATGTTTAAATTGAAACAAAAAAATAGTCATTTAATCTCATGTGTGCGCACTTCGGATTCTTACACGTCGTATTACACCCGGAGATTGAAATTTACCGCGGGGGGATTTCGTACTTTCGTCGAATGACAGCTCCCTAGCTCGAAGGCATCGATTCAAGCCGGACGAAACGATGGACTAGCAAACTTGCGTCTTGAGCATTGATTTTTTCTTAATTAATAATAATAACAAAATAATTAATAATTAAATAATTCATAAGTAATTAATATAATATTTAAATAATTTCTATATAATTTATATGATATATAAACTAGAATTAATTAATTAAATAAATTATTTTCTAATAAACATTAATAATATAATTAAGTAATTTTCTTAATTAATAATCATAACTAACTAACTTGAATAATAATTAATAATTAAGCCTTTTTAATTTAATTTATTCAATTAAAGCTTCTCAATTAATCTTTTAATTGCAATTTTTTAATCAAAACTTTTTTTTGAAGTTTTTTAATTAAATTATTAATTGATTAAATTATTATTTATTATCATAGTAAGTGGAGGAAAGGTTAGGATTTTTTTTTTTTTCGAGTTCTCGTTTGTGCATCCGTATTTTTATATCCTTGTAAAAAAAATATATATATATTTGTTTGGATATCAGATGGGGACAGCGGTTCAGAGCCTGCGATCGGCGCTCCCTCTGCGCAAGAACTTGAGCTCGAGTTATGTAAAATGAAGATAAAATGGATGTGTATATATAGATAATCCCTGCATAGCCACAAACTACCCGTACGCCATAACCACGAGCAGATTTAATCTGTCGCATAGAGAAACCGAGCTAGAATCCCGGCAATATTTATTAGTTGTCCCGATCATGGTGAAAGGTCCTCCCTCGCTCACGAAATCGTACGAGCCACTCGCAATGACAGCTCATGGCCTCAACCAAAGTGCACACATGTACCTGTATCGTTGTCGTTTTCCCGCGCTCTATATCGCGGATCATTTCATCGAGTCTTCGAAGCACTCTTTAATCGGAGAATTCCATTATTCCATCGCTTGTTTTGGGATAATATTGGTTTTTAATTTTGGTTTTTAATATTTTATTCGTTGATTATGATATTTCGTATTTTTATTTTTTGGGATTTAATACTTTGAATTTGACGTTTGGTAATTTGTATTTTTCGAGATTTTATCTTTTGAATTTGAAGTTTGATCATGTTTGATTTTTTTACGATTTGATTGATTTAATTTGACATTCGACATTCTTCAACGAATAGGATTTCCTCATTCGATTATTATTTTTTTGTGTCTTCGTGTTTCGTTTCGAGTCTTCGAGGCACTCTTTAATCGGAGAATTCCATTATTCCGTCGCTTGTTTTGGGATAATATTGGTTTTTAATTTTGGTTTTTGATATTTTATTCGTTGTTTATGATATTTCGTATTTTTATTTTTTGGGATTTAATACTTTGAATTTGACATTTGGTAATTTGTATTTTTCGGGATTTTATATTTTGAATTTGAACTTTGATCATGTTTTATTTTTTTACGATTTGATTGATTTAATTTGACATTCGACATTCTTCAACGAATAGGATTTCCTCATTCGATTATTATTTTTTCCATATTTTTCTTTTTCAAAAGTTTATATGTTCAATTTGACATGTGGTATTTTTATTCTTCGTGTTTTGATATTTTGGCTTTAACGTTTGATAATTTTTATTTTTCAATAATTGATACTTAGCAATTTGATATAAAACATAAAATTACGATAAAAAGCCTATAGAGAGTGAAGCTCGGCAGCTTGCAAAATAAAATTAGGATAAGTAAAAGATTTTACTAATGAATTAAAAATAAATTGATCCGTGAAAAAAATTAAAAAAACCTCAGATAAATAAAAACTTCGAAACTTCTGCATATTTTTGCGATATAAACTAATGTTTGGTCCAATTGGATCAAGAATACGAATTTTCACTTGGAAAATCTACAATTTCGTATTCAGAATCCACGAATGGATTGGATAAAATCGGAAGAGGATTGAATACAATTTTTGGACCTTGCCCAATGATGGCAGATTCTAACAACAGATTTCTTGGAGCTGAGCAACAATCAACGATTATTCATCAACCACCTTACGAATTCCCAAAGTACGTACGTCCAAAGCAAAGAACCCATTTTTTTAAAATTGACAATTGAATTAATCAGATTGCTTTATTGATTTAATTAATTAATTAATTAAATCAATTAAATTAATTAATTGAATAAATAAATTTAATTAATTAATTAAATTTAATCAATTAATTAAATGAATTTAATAAATAATCAATTTAATTAATCAATTAATTAATTGATGCTTTCATTGATAAATTGCACCGGAAATATTTCTTCAGGAGTTTTGATACTTAAAAAAAAATCAAAAATTCAAAATTAAACTTTCAGTGAAACTTATCCGAAGTTCTCAGATATTTCTTTGGGAAATGAGACTTGCGGTGACACATTCTTTGGAAATTGTCAAGCAAAGTCCCGATATCGGACGCTCGATGGTTCATGCAACAACATGCAAAATCCAACATGGGGAATGGCCGGAACGCGTTACGGAAGACTTTTACCCGCTATTTATTCGGACGGTAAAATTTACAAATATATTCCATGATCGTTGCCGCACTTTTGCACTTGTTATCTTTTTTTGTGTAAACGCTTTCTCGCATTGTGCGTTTTTAATTTTTTTTTAATCGTCCTGATTTAACGTAACGTCACGAATAATCGAGAAAATAATTTTTTGCTGAGATTTCCGATTTTCAAAAAGTAGAGAATTCAAATTCGTTCGAATACATGACGCCGAAAAATTTGAACAGTTTTTTTCGTATGTTGTCCATTTTTTGGCAATATTTGAAATTTTGAACTTTTTTCGATTTTTTGGGAGAAATTAAATATATCACTATCATTAATGAACAATAATAATAATTATTATTCAATGTGAGTTTCCTCAAGCGAAGAAACTTTTTTCGAAAATACTTATTTTAACTTCGTTTGTAAAAAAAAAAGAAATTCTTAAAATACTTGTTTTAATTTGAAAAAAAAAAACAAAAATTTTGAAATTGCAGTAATAAAAACTTTAAAAAATAAATCATCTCTGAGACATTTTCCGTGCGAGAATTTCAGATTCTGGTCTTGTTACTTTCCTGACAATTGAGGGTCCGTAAACGGCACGTGCCACTATTTACTACGTGCTATAATTTTCCGACGTCGTTTTTTTTTCTCGAGACGCAGACGTCGGGCGAGTTATTTGTTTCGAAGATAATTTTTTACCGGAGTGAAAAAAAAAACGCGTGATTTGTCAGTTCGTTACGAGTTTCGCAATAAAAAAAAAACCGTCTCGCTTGCAACTTTTGGTGTTCGCGGGCGGTAAAAATGGATTGTGAAACGTCCATTCGTTGTCCTCGTTCGCTTTACGCTAATTAGCGTCTAAGCGTATGAAATACCAAGCAAAGATTCTCGGTAATAACAATGAAAAAAAAAAATAACAGCCACAATGGAAAACGCATACAAATTTGAAAGGAATTTCGTTCAAGGAAATATGGTTTCGAAAAGAAAGCTTTTTGGAATCATTTTAAGAAAAAAAATCAGGAAAAACAGATTTTTTCGAATCATTGTAAAAAATAGAAATCAGAAAAAAGCCATTTTCTCAATAATTTTAGAAAAAATGTTTCTGAAAAACGTTTTTTTTTCTAAAATTTTAGAACAAATGTTTTCGAAAAACGTTTTTTTTTTCTAAAATTTCAGAACAAGTGTTTTCGAAAAACGTTTTTTTTCCAAATTTTGAAAAAAATATTCCAGAAAATCATTTTTTTTTTCTATAATTCTAGGAAAAATCTTTTCAGAAAAAACTTTTTGCTTTTCGACACTTTTTCGATCTTTTTGTCCATAGATACAACTATATAAATTTTTTTTTGAATTTATTTATTCAAGAAAAATAATATTTTTTCCATCGTAAATAAGCCAAAATTTATTTAAGACACGATTTACGAAATAATATTCGATAATTTCTCTGAGAAGCTTTTGATACGAACGATTCGAAGAGAATGGACCCAATTCGAGATAAATTCGAAAAAATTTGATGAAAATCGATTAGCAATGCACGAAAAGTCGACAACGCGTAAATAAAGATCAGAGACTGTAACAGATTTTACTGTAGCTCGTAATATATCTCGAATAGAAATCGAAGAGAAAGATGATGTGTTTTGTGAGTGTAAGCAGTGAAAGCTAATGAATTAAAAAAGCTGAGCAGACCAGACGGTGGAAAGAGCGTCGCAAAAAAAGTCATGAAATTCTCGATCCTCGTGAATCGGTGCAATAAAAATGCATCTTTTTATATAATTTCTATAAAACAAAGGGGATTAATAAAATCTCGATAAAATAATACGATTGAACAAAAAATTTCTTTAACGCGGCGAATACGCAGGAATTCACGCTCCCCCACGCTCGAAATCGAATCAAGAATTACCATCGGCGCGTGCTGTCAGCTTTACTCTCTTTCCCGAGCGCAGAATCCCGGATCCTCAATGGACGCTTGCAGCGATGCAGTACGGACAAATAATTGCTCATGATATGGGACTAATCGCTGGATTAATGCAGATCAGTGAGTTTACCAAAATTCGTTTAGGTTTGTTTGGGTTTAATTGGATTAACAAAATCAGTGAAATTATAAAAAAAAATTGTTTCAAGGAATTATAAAATTATCGATAATAACATTGAAATTTGTTTGGGTTTGTTTATATATTTTTTTCGTTTGTTTATTTTCTTTTTTTAAGTCTTTTTTTCATTTATTAATTTTTTCTTAATTATTTTTCCATTTTTTTTTTAATTCTTTTAATTTTTTTCATTAATTTCGATATTTGATTTTTTTTTTTTCGTTCGATCGCAGGACCGGGTATAATACAATGCTGCCAGGGGGGCCTAGTGAGGAGTGAACTCCTGGGGGACGATCAGTGCATGCCTATTATCGTCCCGAGAAACGATCCCAATTACAGTCACATTCAGTGTTTGATGTTCACACGAAGTGCCACCGATCTCGATAGCGGCTGCCCCAAGCGACAACGTTCCGCCGAGCAGGTTTGGAATTGATTTTCCATTTTTGTTTTTTTTTTTTCAATTGAAAAATTCGATTTTTTTCTTTTTTCCCGCAGGAAATATTTTTTTATTTCAATATTTATTTATACTATTCGACGATATTTTTTATTTTCTTCAAATTATTAAGGATTTAGATGTTATTTAAAAAATATCTTTCATTTGGATAATTCGGAGTGTGATTTTATAGCTTTTCAATTATCGGTGAGAAAATCTTTTTTTTTTTCGAACTTGGAAGTAAAAAGGGTTCGGTACGTAAGTAAATATTAGGAACCCAAACAAACCCAAACAAAACCAAACCCAAGAAAACCCAAACCCCAACAAAGCCTAAATCCCAACAAAACCCAAACCCCAACAAACCGAACCCAAACACAAACAAATCCAAACAAAAACCAAACCCAAACAAAACCAAATCCAAACAAAACCAAACAAACCAAACCAAACCCAATAAAAATCAAACAAAACAAAACAAAACCAAATCCAAATGCAATTAAACCCAAACAAACGAAGAAACGAGGCAAAAATAATTTTTAAAAAAATCACAAATGATTTATTTCATGATGACATGAAAGCTGACAACCGTGACCCATTATTTGGATCTGTCCGTTGTGTACGGATCGGACGATGAAACGGCACGGAATTTACGTAGCCGATACGGAGGTCGATTCAACGTCGACGTGAGAAACAAAAGGGAATGGCTGCCGAGAGCCCCGAATGTCACGATCTTTTGTTCCCCCGACATCGGCCAGGAAGTTTGTTATAACGCAGGTACGAAAGTCTTGTTTCACCAACCAAGAAACTCATCGACTCGACTAGCTTGATGACTCCTAGCGAATATATTGGATTCCTGCTGGATTCCAAGATTAATATTTCGTTGCTGGTTTCGTCCAGGCGACGAGCGTGTCAACCAGAACACTCAATTGACGGTGCTGCACATTATTCTGATGCGAGAGCACAATCGAATTGCTGGAATCCTCTCGAAATTGAATCCTCACTGGAACGACGAGACTGTTTATCAGGAAACGAGGAGGATCCTGATAGCGACGAATCAACATATCGCTTACTACGAATGGTTGCCAATATTTATAGGTAATTGTCCATAAAGTGGGAAAAAAAATATCACCAATGATGAACCATCAAATTTTTCGAATGAGTAATTTAATTAGTAATCGAATTAGTAATTTGATTAGCAATCGCTTTATTTTAGTTAAATTAGTAATTGAATTGGTAATTTCATTAGTAATCGATTTAGTTTAGTTAAATTAGTAATCGAATTGGTAATTTAATTAGTAATCGATTTAGTAGTTTAATTAGTAATTGAATCTTAATTAATTAATTGAATAACTAATGGAATGAGTAATTTAATTAATAATCGATTTCGTAATTTTATTAGTAATTGATTTACTCATTTACTTGGTAATCGAATTAGTAATTTGATTAGTAATCGATTTAGTAATTTAATTAGTAATCGAATTGGTAATTTAATTAGTAATCCATTTAGTAGTTTAATTAGTAATTTAATCTAATTGATTAGTTGAATTAGTAATTGAATTAGTAATTTAACCTAATTAATTAGATTAAATTACTAATAAAATTAGTATTTTAATTAATAATCGAATTAGTAATTTAATTAGTAATCAAATTAATAATAACTTTTTATCTCGTCAAAAATGAAACGGATTAGAAACTTTCTAGGTTTGTGTGTGTTTTCATTGAAAAAAAAAAAACGTTTTTCTTTCAGGCGAGAAAAATGCTAACGATTTGAAAATAATTTATCCAACCGATGGCTACGTGAACGATTACGATCCCTCGATCGATCCGAGCGTGCTGAACGAACATTCGAACGCAGCTTTCCGAGTTTTCCACTCGTTGATAGCCGGCTATTTGAAGCAAGTTGAAAAAATCCCTCAAAAGCTATTTTCACATTTTGGTAATTTTTTTTGGGAAATTTGAAATTTCGTAAAAATATATCATTTTTTTTCCCTGAAACAGACTGGTTACTGAAACACGTTGGGACAACGGTTTTCTGAGGCTGAGCGATTGGTACATGAGGCCTGGGATTATCGAAGCGAAAAACAACATGGATGACTTGACTAGAGGTTTATCTACGCAGCCTCAGCAACTCCAAGACGAATTTTACGACGATGAGGTAAGAATTTTGGTTTCCAAAAAATTCGGTTTCCCAAACACCAAAAAACGTTTTTATCACGACGTTTGATGGGTTTTAACGGAGATTTAGGGTTACGTTATTGACGATGACGTAACGTATTCAAAAATGGAAAAAAATTGGGAGAAATTAAAAAAAAAAGGATATTTTGAAAATTCGGTCTAAATATTCGAGAAATTGGAGATTTGAGAAATTTTTTTTTTCATTTCCAGATAACGCTTTATCTGTTTCGAGGCCGCAATCCTCTCGGTGGGGATTTGCGTGCGATCGACATTCAGAGAAATCGCGATCACGGTCTGGCGAGTTACAACGATTTTCGCGAGTATTGCGGGCTGCCACGTGCCCAAAACTGGCAGGATTTCGAAGACGTGATCAATCGAACGGTTAGTACGATAACCCAAATAAACCCAAACATACCCAATGAGAAAAATAAATAAATCAAATTGGAGAAACGATTGTAGCAAAAATGGAACCCTGGAAGACTCTGCGAGAAAGTGTGGGACAATTTTTAATATTTTATGTAATTTTTGGAATATTCAATTCCGGAAGTAGGTACTCGAGTTGAATTCTTTTACGATTTTTTTTATTCGTGTTGCCATTTTGTTTGTTCTTGCCGCTATTTTGGATGTTTTCTGCTATTTTATCAATTCGTTCCGCTATTATGTTCATTTTTTCCGCTATTTTGGCTTTTTTCTGTTATTTTAGAAATTCTTTCTGCCATTGTGTCCATTTTGTTCAGTCTTTCCCTCATTTTGGTATTTTTCTACTGTTTTATCAATTAGGTCCACCATGTTGTCCATTTTCTCCATTCATTCCGCCATTTTGTCCATTTTTTTCACTCGTTCCGCCATTTTGTCCATTTTCTCCATTCGTTCCACCATTACGTCAATTTTTTCATTCGTTTCGCCATTTTGTCCATTTTCTCCATTCGTTTCGCCATTTCGTCAATTTTCTCCATTCGTTCCACCATTACGTCAATTTTCTCCATTCGTTCCGCCATTTTGTCAATTTTTTCCATTCGTTCCACCATTTTGTCAATTTTTCCCATTCGTTTCGCCATTTTTTCAATTTTTCCATTCGTTCCGCCATTTTATCAATTTTTCCACTCGTTCCACCATTTCGTCAATTTTTCCATTCTGTCCGGCATTTCGTCCACTCGAATCGCCAATCGAATTGAATCTAACAAAATTGCCTCAACCAGAATATCGAGAAGCTTGCCCAACTGTACGAGTCACCAGCTGACGTTGATTTAACGGTTGGAGGATCACTGGAATTCCTTATTCAAGGAACCCTCTCTGGCCCAACATTCCGTTGTATCCTGAACGAACAATTTTATCGTACTCGAGTCGGGGATCGATTTTGGTTCGAGACACCAAATCCTGACGTATCTTTTACAATCGGTAGGACTAAAAGTTTCGACTATGAAAAATTTTGCTCAATTTCGAGTTTTTTTTTTCAACGCAGCTCGCGGCTTATCAACGCTCCGTTAAATTTTCCAGAACAACTGAGGGAAATCAGAAAAGCAAGTTTGGCAAGATGGTTCTGCGACAACGGGGATAACGTCACCAACATGCAAGCCAAAGCTTTCGAGCTGCCTTCGCTAAAGTGAGTCGTTTTTAAAATTGAGCTTGCTTTTCTTATGTTTATTTTTTTTTTCTATCACCGTTGTGACCCCTAATAACCTTTGGAAAATCCATTTTGTTTTTCAACTATTCTCGATTACAGAAATCCCGTGGTAATTTGCCAAAATTTACCGGAAGTGGATTTATCACCGTGGAAAGATTACGGACCAGAAATCGATAGGAATTTCGAGGCTTCTAGTTACCAACAACATGGCAACGTCTTTTACAAGAAGTAAAAGACCAAAATGCACTAAATGAAAAAAAAAACGTTTTATCCAATTTTTCGCCAAAATCGTTTAAAACCATTATCAGTGTACAGAGACATGCAGTATTACATAGCGTTGATTCTTCAACTTCGTAATTTTTCGTATTACGTAACGCCCCCCTTTTCCCACTTAAAGTTTACAGAAACAATTTTTTCCCGGACGTTTCGTTATTATTTTGAAAAAATTGTGCAACGAGTACCGGAAGTTGACGAGGAAGCGACGATTTCGTAATCAAAAGAAACAGCCGTGTATTTTCAGAGAATTCCTCACTTCCTTGCGGTCGGATTCGACGTTGATGAATTTCGAGTAATTTTCGAGTCATTTCGATTCGAACGTTTTCGTTGATCACTTTTCAAAAGTTGAAAAAAAAAAAAAAAAGAAACGTCGCATCATGAGTTTCACTTGGTATTCAGTTATCGCGATTTTTTCCATCGTTTCCGGTCTTCTGTGTTCTTCAAAAGTGAACGGTGCGAGATCTTCGTTTTCGAAAATCTACGAAAACGAGGAAAGAATCAGAGTTGATTTGGATGACCTTGAGATCAGCATCGAACCTCCAGTCGGTAGGAAGAACCTTTTGAGCACTGGGCAGCCTGTTATTGGACATTGGAGAGACGACAGCTTCGAAGATTCATCGGATTTTGGAACTCAATCCTTCAGGATTTCCAAAAATTCCGGACGTAGATGGAAACGCCAAATCTGCGGAAGTAACTCAAAGTCTGGGGAAACTTTTGAAACATTCTTGGAAGACCAGTTTTGCAGGAAATCGATAAACGAAAAGAATCCTTTGATCAACCGTTTCCGAGAGCATTGTTGAACACCAAATGTGAAACTTTTCGTAAATACCGTCTGTCGAAACTCAAACCTCGATTTGTAACAACTTGCGCCATCTAGTTATCATTTGTAACGGTAGTTCGTTAATTTGAAGTGTAAATGACGGATTACGTCAAAAAACCAATTTTGTTAAATTTCGAAATGTTTTAAATAGTATAGCCATCGAATCAGATAAAATATAAAAAAAAACAATGGTCACTATGTGCGTCCATGTAAAATCAAATATTAGACCGTTTTTGTTATCGTCGAATATAAATTGTATATTGATTTTTCAATGATTATTATATAATTATTATTAACGTGGATGATTCCTAATATGCTGAAATATTTGTAAATGCTAAATTTGAAAAACCCAAAAAAATTGATCATTGTAATTAATAAAGAATTGTTCTAAATCGAAATGAGGATTAATTGATAAATCTTTTTTTTTTTGAAAATAGGAAATAGCATTATTGAGTATCAGTCAATTTTATTAACTGAATTATTTATTATTATTTGGTTAATAATAAATAGTTATTTATAAACAACTACTTATTATTAAATAATTATTATTTAAATAATTATTAAAATATTATTAAAATAAAATAAAAATAGACTTCCGGTTGGGCACGAGTAGCAAACGCACGCGTTGTGAAATCGGTCGTGAATAATCAGATACTTTGGGTGAAAGGAGAAAAGAAAAAAGCCACGAGAGTAGTGGAGGAGTGAAGTGTGAATCGGTGGAAAATAAGGTGATAATGGGTGCTGTGGAAAATAGCGAAATGGGAGAGTTATGGAGAAATAAAGTCGGGGATTGTGAAGAAGAGGTTAGG
>JAPYZJ010001592.1:0-26691 GCA_030522765.1 Ophioninae sp. B BG-2022a
ACTGATAAATAAATAAAAAGAGAAATTTTTTATTTACATTATCTTTTTTTTTATAACACAAAAACAAAATGGTATTCCATATTTGGTTACTTTCCTCTATCATTTGTAATACATATTATAATTCACCTCGATTATTTCATTGTAAAATAAACACGATCTTTTATTCTTCTTTAATCAACGTTTATTAAATAATTGCAGAAAACACACAAAAATCATGGGTATCTTTCATTTTTTTGTGAAAAAAGCGCATTGTTGGTACGCCAGACAAAACGCGCGCCCATTTTTTTAAACGCTCACAGTGTTTGATATGTGACACAGGATTTTTCAATTTTTTTCGATTTTTAAATTTGGGCGTTAATTTTTGGTTTATAAAAATGATTGTGAAGTCGCATCGTTCCAAAAAAATCTGAAAATATTCTCGAGTTCCTTGCAGAGATAGTGCAAAAACATAAAAAATCATGGGTCAAATCGGAGAGGTGACAGGTCAGACCCAGGTCGAATTGGCATGGAATGCCCCATGTATATTTAAATAGAATATATGATAACCTATGCGGAGGATATATTTATAATTAAAAATATTGTGTATACATTAAAAAAAGGATGTATTTAATTGAATTTCACCTTGATCTATTTGATTCAAACATATATAATTCTTGCCGATAATATCCGAAACAAATAGGAAAATATATTTATGAGGAATATGATCGTAGTAGGTCTCGATAAATAGTAAAAAATCTAGTTAATTTTAATAAATCCTATTTATATTAAATTTTTTCTCAGTTTGCAAGCTAGACGTTTCGAATGGACAGCCAATAATTACTGCATAGTCGATTAAAAAACAGAGCGCGCGCGAGGTGGGTTCGAAACCATTGATAGCTGTAATTAAAGAGCATCAGTATTCGCCTCACTTTCTCCCCCAATTATAATTATTTATAATACACGAATAATGCCTTTGTCACCGCAAAACGTTAATTCTGAAAAATAGATCTCCGAGAGTAATATGAGCGTAGTTCAAACGGCTCCGGATCGGAACGCTTCTCCCATGCACGTTACCTCGCTTCCATGCGTTGCGTGTACGTACGGTTTTATTATTCAGGGATGGACTGAATACCTCGAAAGGTGAGAAGCCTACTTTTTATCACGTTCTTCACGCCCGACTCCTCCGCCTTCTCTTCCACCTTCGATTTCCTCTTTCACATATTTGAATCGGCGCTCAATGGGATATCGTTATGAATATGTATAGACCTTTCGTGTCATATATAACGTTCGGAGACTGCCTTGCTTTTGCCGGGATAATTATACGAGCCGACAAAATGGTAATGGGAACTATAGTGTAGCGTGCATTTCCGTGAGATTTGTGCTCTAGCTATTCTCCTTACTCCTCACCGCCCTATCCGTTTGGCGGGATACGATGTTTGTTAAAGTGAAAAAATAAAGTGACTTGTCAAACTTCCTGAGGTACGTGCATACGATTTTCGATTTTTTGTGTTTTGTCACGTTGGCACACGTGTCTTCAACATACAGCCCCTGGCCAAATAATTAGACGCACTATAAGATTTTCTGTAAAATGTTAATTATCAGGTGATACCGTACAGCTATATTGTTTTTTTTACTAGATACAATGCTTTACTAGATACAATAAACATTCACGAGGGCCTTTAGCTTTTTTACGTGGTGAAAGATCACCTTTTTTACCCATGATGAAAATGTACCAATGGGTTATTTTAATACTGCAGACACAAAAAAAAACAAATAACAGCGTAGCATAAAACTGTAAAACAAATAAACACAGCGCGTAAAGTAATAGAAACACGTTCGCAACTGACACAACGGCGAGCGCTACTGAGCCAGGTTCGTACTTGTTTACGTTTTTGTATCAATGGGTTAGCATTGTATTGCCATCCAAATCACATACATATCGCATGCATAAAAATTCATTATATCCTATTTCAAATATTAAATTACTGCAACATAAACTCTTAAAAACTTGGAATTATTGAAAAAAACTATAGTGCGTCTAATAATTTAGCCAGGGACTCTATGTCGACGTACTCAGCTATTTTGGGTATCTTAGTTTGTTTTTTATGAATTTTAAGGATAGACGCGTTTTGGTATGATTGGCTCATTGATACTTTCACACATCACATCACTTTCGACACATTCATACTTGCATGTTCTTACTAGGGACATTCCGAGGATAACTTTTCACTGAGAAATTTTATTTTTAAACGGTCACTGCTCCGAGTATCAGCGATGCGCAATAGCCAACGATCAAGTAACACGAGGACTATCGGAGTCGAACCTCGACGGTGGATCCACCAGTATGAAGACTTATTCTTTCACCCCACTCCGAGAACACTTCAAAACGCGATAAAAAGCATATGTTTTTTTCATCGAGTACCTTTCCAACTGTGAGACTTGAAATCGCGAGAATAACGACGAGAACTGACTGGCGACAAATAGAGTAGAAAATCAAAGCTCCGCCATTTATTCATCGCTACAGATATATATTTGTCTTTCTCTCGCGAACTTATTCCATTTTTCTTTTTTGTTTTAATACAAATATAAAAGGTAACTGACCTGCCCAAGTTCGAGGTCACTTTTCCAAACCGCAACTCAGTGGGTTCGACCCCCTTACGTTCTCTCCAACTCGAAAGATATTCGGGAAAACTTTGCACTTTTCTCTTCTTCTTCTTCTTCGCTTACACACTCGACTCGAAGATACGTTGAAATTTCACAACAACGGGAAGCGACGGGAAATCGCCTATCTTAGAAAATGGCCACTTCGAGGGGAAACGGAGTGTGGGGATAGAGTTTACGCGAATTTTCCGGTTATTACTCGAAGGGTATTCGATAGGGAGATCGTGCCGCTGTACGAGACAAATCCCTTGCTCGCGTCTCGCCCCAGACTGCCCCAATCATGTACCCAATAATTTGCCGGTACGACACTGCTTTTTTTCCCCGGTTAAATGTAAAATCCATTTCAGAGCGCCAAACAACTTTGTCACTGATTTATAGTAGTAATCAGGACCGATTAGTTTTTTTTCCTTAAAGTTCAAGATTGAACGAAACGTGTCCTCCCATTCTGAAAGAAACAACGCGGGCGTGTGAAAGGCTTGTTCGTATCAAGTCGTGCATCTCAAGTGTCAATATCTTACAGTTTCAGTGGTGTTCTTGTAGAGTCTAATGTAGTTCGGGAGTTCTAGAAAGCTTAGGTTAATAGTTGTAACGATTTACGAACATTTCGAAGATTGAGGTAACCTAATAATGTTTCGAAGTCGGTTTTCTCATCGGTCGGTGAGTTTGCAATGAAAAATCGAGCATCGATCTTCGTAGAAATAATAGACGCAGGGTTGATACTTTTATTTCACGACAAAAATGTTGCGGCCTCGAGAAATCGCCGTTTGAAAATTTTCACTATCTCTCTCGCATTTATATTTCGCGTAGTAAATTTTCTACTTCGCCCAGTGCACTATAAACCGCATTTCTAAATATGAGCAGCTATTGACCGGATGTTTGCTTCCCGATAAAGCGAATGCAATGTTTTTTTTTACATCCATTATTCGCGAGTGGTTCAGCAGTTCTTGATAGTATATTAGGCCGTTTTGACATATTCAACCCTAAAATATGGCAGAAAATGAGTGATGATACAATCCTACTTATTACAAGCAAAAAATCTATACCGCCCGACAGCTACAGTGCGGATGACAGTTCTGAATTCGGCAGAAATCTTGAATAATATTTGGTCCGTCACGACACTCTCCTAGTAAATATCGAAAATTATTATACATGGGAAATCTATATGATATCTAAAAACACCTTTCGCAGCCTCGTAAAATTTATTAACGTTGTTTGTTTATTAAGTATTAATAAATGTACATTATTATATATTATTTATCTGATATACTATAATATGAATGTTTGTTTTCAGGAACTTCAAAACGATTTGCATCAAGAAAAATGTAAAACGCTCGTCCTTTTCGTGCCACTTTTCTACATTCGCTGTTTAAATTTCATACCGATCGGTTGTGTCGTTAAAGAGCAGTCGAATTTTAAAACGGATTTTAAAGTGAGCGGAGTCAGCATAGCGCCATTTCGCGGTGTCTCACGCAATGCATCTCATCCACAGGATATGATAGGTATGAAAAATTGACAGCAGCTGCGAGCAGTTCCAATATCTTTGAAACGGTAAATATAATGAAAAAGTGACACGACAGGCGTAATCGCGCCACTTTTCTACACAGTCCGTGAAAATTTCATGCCGATCAGTTCGGTAGCAACGGCGAGATTGGTTTTCGAAAGTTCGAAGCGAGAATCTGTCGCCGCCATTTCGTGTCACCGGGAGCGTGCGCGCGCATGGGCAGCACACAAAACGCGCGCGTGATGGATAATCGGTAATTCTCACCTCGCGCAGGAGCGACTCGTTGAGACGATTCGACGATCCGAAAGAGCCCGTACTCGAGCGACTCGGTAGAACGATTTTGATCGGTGAACCTGCCAAGAGAGTGGGGCTGCTGCGATGCGTTTGCAGCTGCTTGGATTGCTGGGCCGATTGTACGTGTCCCTGTTGGATATCCGTGGTGAGCTCCTGATAGCAGGACTCGCCGGAGCCTCGTCTACTTCCGGCAATGCACATGGCGCGTCGAAAGAGGCTAGCTAGAACGGCGCAGAGGCCGCACTGCATGCCGGTAGCGCTACCGCGGCTCGAGAGGGAGCCACCGTTGGCGCGTCGCCGGGTCCGAGCCCCGCGGGACTCATGCTCGCGCTTTTGCGACGCCAGCTTTGACTCTCTTCGGCCTTTTCCAACGGTACCTTGTTGCGGCCACGTTAGGGTCGACGGGGAGGTACTATTGGCCGATTTTCTCTTGCAACGCCGTCTCCTCTCCTGGTTATCCTGCTTCGAACGGCCCTGCTCACCCGTGTCCTGCAGATATTTGTCTTGAACCATCGACGCGCCTCTTCGCACACTTTCTCCTATGTTTTCTCACTCGATCACTCGACCCACCACGCGTGGCTGCGCGTGTTCCACCATTTTGTTTTTTTTTTTGTTTTCTCACAAATGTAACATACCTCGCGGTTTTTCGAAACAAAAAAACGAGACACAACACTTTTCTTTGGATTACGATGCTTTTGTTTATTGCCTAGCGGAAATACTGTTTTGTGCTTCTGTTTTTTCTGTATTTTTTTTAACTTTTCCCGTAACGTTCCACAGACTTTGTCCGCGGTGACCTTGCACTTCGTTTTCGAATCGCCCCGGCTGGCCGTTTCTTTCCCTCATACTCCTCTACGGTTGAATGATTTTTCGTTTGTTTCCCTCGCCCACTACTTCTCCATGCCTCCGGCTTTCGACCGCCCCTCGATTCTCCCTCTCCCCTTGCCCGACATGGCCATATTCGTTTCGCCGCAGCAACTGTCAAATTATGAATCGCACACTTTTCGTGGGTGCACCCAACGATAAAGTATCACTCGAACCAGACATCCTTCCGGTAGAAGCAATTTCTTGGGCTCGACAACCACTGGGGACGCACTTCCGGGAGGGAGAGAGATAACGCATGTTTTTGTAGAAATTCATCATCGATTGAATCCTACAAAATCTTTCGTCGTTGTCGGCCATGTATGCCAAATAAATCAACGGTACATATTCAGGGATTGGGGTGTTTGTTCAAGCGAGGGAGTTTCCACTAATCGCGGGAAGACAATGTCAATTTTTTGTTAATCTTGGGGAAAGGTAAAAAAGGTGGGATTGACGCTATTTTACTTTTATAAAGTTCTAACTCGGGATGTGGAGGGGGCAGGACTTATCGTTTACTTTTGAAAATTATTTGGTACTTTGTTAACAAAAACCAACGGCAAAATAGACTCAATGATAAATATTACAATTATTGCTATCCCAATCGTTGATACTTCCAAAACCTATATCAATTTGAAAAAAAAAACTATTAACGAATTCCGGATTACCATTTAGAGTGAATAACGCACAACAAGGAAAAATCCCGACAAGATAATGTGAATTTAGTGAGGTTAGAATCGTCTCAGGCTCTCAAAATGAATTCGTTTAACCGAATTCTCAAAAATTTCTAACCAAGAAATAATGCAGATAGTTAATCGCGCAACTCAACGAATTCTTCAATAGCTCGTAACAAATCCACGTACTCGATCGTGCAACCGCCCATTTTCCGTGAGCGTAAAAAATCCGAGGATAAACTCCCGACTTTTTCGTTGTTCAGCCGCATGCCCAGGGGCAATGTTCACCCGGGTACGTGCTCGTTTCAAAATGGCTGCCTAAGTGCTGCAGAATTTTCGTGAACGCGAGCACGAGTCGGCGCAATAAAAATTAAATAGACTGCCGAAGTTCAAACCGCTTTTGTGATGGGACTACATAAAAAAAAACACATTCAAACAGGAAGTGGCGTAAAAAAAAAGAATCCGAGTCCGGGGATGTCCCGGAGAGATCCGCCCGCAGCGACATCGCGCGGATGCGTGAGTTCGACGCGAAATCGTATTCGCCCGCGCGCGAGACGAGTCAACAGCCTGTGCCCGTACGAGCGGGATATCGAGAGGGTGCGCGAGCGACCGAAAGATATATATGTATATATATATATACATATTGTATATAGCTATATATTGCAGAATATATATACACAAAGTACACAATATATGTATAAATGTATATATATATATATATAAAGTACACACTTATATTCCGGGACTTCATGTGCGCGTATAGTTACGTCCGAGCGTACTATTATCGTGGAAACGCGACACACGCTTGTTGCTACAATTTCAGTATTCACCGGTTAATTTGAAAGCGTCACTGAGCCGGTGGCTACCAACTTCCCACTCCGGTCTTCCGCCTCCCCTCTCCCCGCCCTTATTCGTCTTACAAGACTGTCACTGTTTCCGCGAGTCGTTGAAGATCACTCAGCGAGGCGGGTTCGCGAACGAAAATGATGTATCTCGAGAGAAGAAAGAAACAGTCTACCACGACCTTCCCGTAAAGAAAAACAAAAGAGAATCTGCGATCAGAATTGCATTCGTTGGTGCCTTCACTCGTTCCTGGAAAGTGTTCACCGTTATTTTCTTTCTTTTCTGCGAAGTCGCGCCCATGGACGGCTCATTGAAATTCAGCGAAGGGACAACACTTCGAGCGTACACTTCTGTCCGTGCAAAAAAAAAAATTAAGGTCGCGGCTCGATCGCTAAAAGTATTGTTTTACCGGATGTTCATATTTCTCGAACGCGGAAGAAATTCCCACTGGTTTGTGAAGGGAAAAGAAAAAAAATTATCTCGTTCCCTCTGCTTGGGGCTCTCCGGCGCGTTATCGTCGTGAACGATCCGCACGAACGCTTCGGGGACAGGACACGCGCCGTGAAATAAATAGAAAAATATTGTCACCGTTGTTTTCGGATCTCTACAAATTCGCGTCGATTATTATTTTTCATTTTAATTGTAACGTATTTTCGTTCTTTCTTTCGGATGGATCCGAAATGAATCATGCACGGAGTGTGTTTGCGTTGAGAGTTAATGGGCGGGTCGTCGGATGCTGCTACATTTATCGGGCACTGCTCGCGGCGTTATTTCTTTCTCTCATTGATAGTTGTGGCGGGGAACGGGGGCGCAATTTTAATGACAATTATTCAATTGTGATAGTGATCAATCGCGTCGAGACTCCTCGGAATATCTCTCGCTCTCTTCTTCTCCCCCTCTCTCTCTCCCGCTATCTCTCTTTCTCTCGATTTCTATCAGTACGAACGTTATTGGCGTGTACTTTTTTCTTTTCAATTCCGGGGGGAGGGGGGTCGTGCGCGAGCGAGCCATTCAAAGGGGGAAAGAAGAAAAGAAAAAGAAAAACCTCGACGCCAAGCAGCCGCGCGCGTTTGACGACACGCGGACGATGCGCGCCGGCCGGCCGCTGTGCACGCACTGAGCCCACTGAATAGAGAAACCGCTCCTCGCGTATCAAATGGAGAGCGAGGGAGTGGGGGAGGGTGGGGGGCGGGGGTTGAAGCGGCAGAAAGAGATACAGAATCAGAGGCCCTGTCACGTCCTCTCGCACCTACCGCTGCCGATCCTCGCGACACTGGTATATGTGTTCCTAAGCGTGTGTGTGTGCGTGTGAACCGTTAGTACGGATAGTAGTCGCGGTCGTCGCTAGCGTCGCCCCCTCATACTCCCCCGCGTTGTCGGCTGCCCCCACTCCTGACGTACCGTAACCGACCCAACCTCTCGCACCGCCGAGAAATATATAACTGTCATACGCGGGGCGTTCTACATCGACTCGACTGAAGACCGCCGCTAAATAGGCGCGTAAAAAATTATCGCTCGGAGCATAAAAACGCCATGAAATTTTCTTTCGAATTTGAACGCGTAGAAGAAGCTCTACCACGTGAATGGTGCGAGTAAGGGATCCAATTTCAAGCTAGTCCTCACGATGCAGACTAGTCATGTAGCGAAAAATGTCAAAATGATGATTTTCCGAGATGCCGAATATATGAGTTAAAATAAATTAATATTAAATACGCTTATCCAAGTGAACACAATTAGTCGAGTTTATTATATTTCATTGAGTAATTGATTAATAATCGTTAAACTGACTCAAGTATTACTTTGTTGTCTTATTAGATTTACATGTGGCAACGTTGCATTTTTTTATCTTGCGCATGTTCGGGCGTACTTAGCTGACGCGATGTTGCCATGTTTCTTCGCTGTCACGATATTATGTCGTAAATTCTGTATCGTTACTCGGAAGCTGATATTAAAATTAATGTAACTTACAAAAATGTTCGAGAATCATGTTTTTTTATTAGTCTATTAGATTTTTACGTATCTGAAATATCCAAATCCCCGTTGTTTTGTAAGAATCTTATGGAATTTATGTGATACCTATATATAGTTTTGAAGTAACCGGAAGTTGGCTTTTGTTACTTACCGAAGCAAAATTGCCTTGAGAAATTCCCATTTTCAAATATTAATTACTCGGAAATTAGGTGGATGAGTGGCATTGAAATTTCAACGGAGTAACTAAACATACTGACATTTAAACTATTTTTAAAAAATCATGTAAATCTTATGGATTGGCCCACCCCGATAGGACAACCTTAAAGAAAACAAACCGAGGATATAACTTCGAAAGTTTTTGAGGTTATGTCGATCTTTGCACAGGAGAAACGTGGAATTTCTTCGTACTTCACACTTTGAAAATTCGGTTACAGAGAGATATCGACACGCGGTCACTTTGCGTAGACTAGGGAGATACTAACCTCACTAATTCCAGATGATCGCGTCGAGGAACATTTAGGATTTTGCGATTGTCCGTTATTTTATTTATGTAATGTATTGGATCGCTTTCAAGGTTCTTTTTCTTTCAAGGAAGGCTGAGTAGATTTTCTACTCTTTGTGTAATCGCTTTATCGACCATTTTTTTCGAAATGCTGAATTATTGGAATTAGTAATACGAATTTGCAATAATTTTTTTAGTTTTGTTTTTCTAATTGCTATACGTTTTGGAAGCAAGTAGTAAGAGCAGTTTACATATTATTACGTATGATAATAACAATAATAAATCAATTTAATAAAAATGCTTGCGATGACAGGAATAATTTTTTTAAGGATACGAAACAAATGTTACGTTCGTTTTAGGCTTGCGGTAAAACTAATGTGTTTGTATGAATTATTGTTACATCTTATTTTTATTTTTTATATGAATTATGACTGTATTACTACAAGAATAAATAAAACTTAGGTTTTTCTATAACTATTATATCGAGCATCTTATCATTATTGTTATCACCGTTCGTAATAAATCTACAGAAAGACTCGATCATTGTGTAAATTTGTTAATGTTTGTTCCCAAAGTAACAACAATCATGAACAGTAGAAAATAAAAAGATCTCTTGATACAATATTTCTTACATTTTTAATTAAAAAAAAAAACAATTTTTTTCTTGCATTAATATACGAATTCTTAACTTTGATATATAAAATTTATATACACGACGATTAATTTGAAATTCATTCCCGTCGTTTAATTTTCTCGATTACATTTATATCTCGGATGTTTGGAATTCAGCCAGGGATATTTTCCGTCCCATCGAGAGTACTGCGACTGAGATTTATTCTTCACCCCTTCGCCGCGATTTCAATATGATCCTTCCTCCTCCGTGTTTTTTCTTCCTTACGTAAAATTTTTTTATCCCCATTGGAGCTTTTCCACACGAGATACCTTTTCCATTCCTTCTTCCGGTTGCCAAATCTTATTAAACATTAATGCCATTTGCGATGCATGAAAAAAAATCTACACTGTGCTTTTCGATAGAACGCCCCATAACGTATCTCGCGGTCTCTCTCGGTGGCTGCCGTGTCTCCGGGAGGGTTTCATCGAGCCTCACGCTCGCCTCGTTTCGCCGCGTATGGGAGAGTTACCTCGTCGTCGCGTTTTTCTCCCCCCCCCCCCCCCATTGCTCAAACATCGATGTGCGCGCATTGCCGGGGCTCATTCCAGTCTCGAATTACCTCTCGGCACCCAATTCAATTGACTCTTTGAAAAAAATACAACAAAAAAAATGAAGAAACTACGATATTTCATTTAATTGAATTTCAACGATTCCGGGTACGAGAGCAAAGCGACCACCGGACGAAGAGAGAAACGGATGAAACGTTTCATCGAAACGAAACGTCTTCACGCGTGTCCATAAAGACTCCGAGTTAAAGACTTCGAGATAACCTATATTTCAATCGTTCGTCAATCGTAATATTGGTCGGAGAACGTTGGTGGATGTGGGGGGTTGCGAAGAGAGAGATCGACGTGATGCGACTGAAGAGAAGGGCGGAAGGAGAGGCGAGGGGGAGGGGGGGGGGGGGAAATTTTCTGGCTCGTGGTTGGTCTACATATACGTGTCAGGTAGAGCACTTGGCAGTGCTCGAATCGTAGTCGCCTGGAGCGAGAGAGGATCGCTTCTAGCGAGGGCGCTCCACGTCGTCACGGTGCCGTTGGTAGCCCGAGAGGATCAATAACAAACCCGGTACACCGCGAGCATCAGCATCGCCACGTTGCTGGCAGCCCAGCAGCCCGGTAGCCTCGAGTGCCCCGTCGATTTCCACCACCGGTACTACTACCCTCACCCGCTCCTACACCCCTCTGCCCCCCAGCCCCAACCGAGAACCCCACCGCGCGAACCTCGCGAGTCTCCGTTTCTCTCTTTCCTTAGTGGGGACCGCAGAACGCGCGTATCGACGGGGCAGGATGGAAAGACGCGAGTGGAGACTCGTGCCCGCGAGAGGGCGCTCCCTTGTGACCTTCCGTCGATCGGGTAGATGCGCGGATACGTCAACCGTTTTTTTTTCGATTTTCCAAGGCGAAAACGAAGGGAAATGGAGTTTTCGTAGGATAGGGCGAATTTTGGGTAAAATTCGGATCGTAGGGTGAAAAGGGACAGAGGAGGAACGATGGTTTATTGCATTAGAACGATACGTCCTCTAGCATATGGTATACAAAATTTGCATGGTATTTGATTATATATGATCATAAAATTATAATTAAAACGGAGGGGGGCGGTGGGGTAGTTCAATGTGGAATTTTGGCTATTGAAAACACGTGGGACATCATGGAACGTGGGCCGACTGAAATATGCATGAAAAAAAGAGTTTACGGGGTTTCACTCCTCGCAATGTTGAAGTTTGCATTCAGATGTAGAGGAACGTAGCAAATTTCCTTTTTTTTTTATTTCTTATGTCTACTATCGATCAAATTGATGACGTGCTATTTTTTGCCCATCGGGCAAAAGGTTCGTCCAAAATGGAGGAATCCTGGATTTACGTGCATGGAACATGTCTTACATGGTTAGCTGCACAAGTAGTTTGTTTAATGATAAATTGACACTGAGAAGTGTTTTTTTTTACACTTTCGATAATGATTGAAGCGAAATTCGACGGTATTGTCATGTGTTCGACTGAGGTGTCATCAGTTACTGCACATGTTCGAAAAATCCAACAAATAATGTCTCAATTTTCAAATTTATTTGATATGTTCGGATAGTTTTATTACTATCGATAACTATACTTAAAAACTCTGTACGTATTGAGTTTTCCAATGATCGGTGGTTCATTCATCATTAATGTAAATCTTTCACGATTTTATAAATTGGTTGACAAACGCGAAAACGCGGTCTGTTCGTTTGAAGCTGAACCCAATAAATCACTCGATCCCCAACCTTAAGGATACAATATTTTCAGAACTCGCGGCGATGTCGTTCTATTCGTTTTTCAATCATTAATGTCTGCACAAGCTGTTTTCTATGTTTATTATAACTACTGAATTATTCAATGAACATTTTTTCAATAATTCATGGATAATTATTCTACCAAGAAGGATGTTCCTCGAATTGCCAAGAACTTTTGCCATTCTTTATTATCCCTCCAGTAATACCTTGAATTAATAGTTCAGTGTAAAATGTTTCAAAAATTTTTTTTTTCGGTTTCGTTAAAAATATCGACTTTAATAAACACGCTGTTCAATTATGGTTGCAAAATTCGAAACTTCTGCAGAAGCTGTTTCTCCATATGCTACCGGGTTGAGTTCATAAATTTATAACTACTAAATCGTGTAATGAAAAAATCTGAAATAATTCGTGTATTATTATTTCACCCAGAACAATAACTCCTGAAATTCTCAAAAATTTTCGCTACCTTTGAACATCAATTCAACACCTTTAAATCTGCCCGAAACACGAGAAGTCACATCCCTAGTGTTTCAACCATACACGATTCCGTTTCAGACTGCGTCCCTCTATCATTCACTCGAATTCAACTCCAAGAAACCTAAATTTCAAAAAACTAAACAAAAAAATTACTCTCATTCCTTTTCCAAAATTTGTCTTGTCTTCACCGTGTCTCGAGCGCATGCACGCTTTTCATCGATAAATTCATCGTGACCAAAATTACGGGGACCCCCCGGCTCGCAACCTTCTCACGTTGAGTGCACCGCGCACTCGTCAGTCGTGAGT
The DNA here is from genome assembly GCA_030522765.1 of Ophioninae sp. B BG-2022a. Lineage (NCBI taxonomy): Eukaryota > Metazoa > Arthropoda > Insecta > Hymenoptera > Ichneumonidae > Ophioninae sp. B BG-2022a. The sequence continues at coordinate 13,002 of JAPYZJ010001592.1, forward strand.
GTGTCCGCTCCCTGCCGACTCGGCGGCACGTCCGGAAAACTACGGTCTTTGTTGGCGGCGGGGGGGGGGGGGGCGAAAATGATCGAAGAAGGAACGACGGGGCGCTCGACTTCAGTTGTATCGATTCGAGCTTTCGCTTATCGATATCACAGCTCGTACGAATGCTGCGTCTCACTCCCGTTCGCGCCTACTTCGCGAATCGTATACTTTAAGGCAGGAAGACCATTTACAAACTCGAAAATGATAGGTCTTTTATGATTTGTTTTTCATGGAAGGAATACGCATAGAAAATTGGATCTTCAAATATGTTTTGTTTTATATTATAATTGTTTAAAAAAAATAAATACACTATTTTTCATGCAAATTGCCCATCGTCCAGATTAATGTTAAGAAGATTTCAAAAAAATTGTCGCACTAATGGAGTTCCCCCTCACGCTCTAATTATTGGAAGAAAAAAAATGAAAATTACTCTTAAAGGCAAGACCCGTACGCTGTTGGTAAACCGGGATTTAAAAAATTTGTGATAAATTCAGCAAATGGTAGTTTAATAAAGTCAATTTTGTGTTGTTTCACTGTAAAAATTCGACACAGTATTCTCAAGAAATTGAACTATCAATTTATAGGAAAAAAATGGTTTTTTTTAATTTGTAAATGGTCATCCTGCCTTAGCCCCCCCCCCCCACAAAACTGTCCGGGGGGGCGAGCATAAACCGTTCACCAACCCCTGTCGAAATAAAAAAAGAAAAACCGGCCAAGTGCGAGTCGGACTCACGCGCAAAGGGTTCCGTACCAAAGGCCGAAAAACAAAGTTTCTTGTATGGGAGCCTCCCTTAATTTTCAATTTAATTTAAGTTTTATTATTTGTTGTTATAGCAGCAACAGAAATACATCATCTGTGAAAATTTCAACTCTCTAACTATCACGGTTCATGAGATACAGCCTGGTGACAGACGGACGAATGAGAGCCCCCCTTAATTTTTTATTTAATTCAAGTTTTATTATTTGTTGTTATAGCGGCAACAGAAGTACATGAAACTTGAGTGAAAATTTCAACTCTCTAATTATCACGGTTCATGAGATACAGCCTAGTGACAGACGGACGGACGGACGGACGGATAGAGGAGCGAAAAGAATAAGGTCCCGTTTTGCCCTTTGGGTACGGAACCCTAAAAAGTAACGTAATCTTTTTACGGTTACTCGGTGCTAACCGTTTGCGGATTTTACGAATCGCTTGCTTTCGCTGTTTGTGGTACTTTTACATGTACGGCGATAACAATGGCGACGCTGATAAGCTTCGATCGATTTTTAGTGTTGTTGCATTTATTAGGGTGTCTTGTGTTTGTTGCATTTGTCATTGTTCCGGGAAAAGGTAATTGTAGATCTTGCTATTGCCGTGCTGGTTCAATAAATTGCTTAGTTAGATAATTGTTATTCAATTACAGTTTTTATTATTATGTTTATTATTATTGATATTATTATCGATTGCAGTTTTTATTAGTATTACTCTTATTATTATTTAAAAATAATAATATGTTGTAATATATTATCTTTTCATTATATGATTACTATATAATATAGTTGCATTCGTGGAAAGCCATCGCAAATAATGATATAGGAGAAGTAAAGAGAATAGTCAAAAGGGGAAAGAAAACAAAAATAGAACAGGAAATCCAACAGGACTGGAATAAAAATGAAAAATCGACATATTGCAAACAATATAAAAATAGGAAACACAGAATAGAAGCGGAGAAATACTGGGAAGAAAGAAACATATCGATGGTCATGAAGGAAACATGGGCGAGACTAAGGTGTGGAAACGTGGGAAAAGAAGGAAAGAAAGGATACAACAATGACAGAGGCAGGGCGTCCGAAAAAGAGAAGGAAAATTTAGGACATATTTGCACATGTACGAAAATCAGAGAAAAAATAAAGAAGGAAATTGTAAAAGACCTAGACAAATGGTTGGAAGACGTGGAGGGGGAACGGATAAAGGAGAAAATAGAGGAGGAACTGAAAAAGGGGCCGGCAACACAACTATGTATATACATTAAAGAATTCGATAGATTGGTTAGAAATAGAACCAACGAGGAAAGGGAAAAAAGTCAAAAAGAGATGTGAAAACGCAGAGAAATTAAATAAGCACTAGATACTAAGTAGGTGTAAGAAATCGCATGTTAAGACAAATGTACAAGATGGAAGGGGAGTAACTATGTAAACACCCGGAGAGGGTATACTTGGAATAAAATATACTATACTAATATAGTTGCACTCGTTGTTACGTTTCATGTTTGCTGCATTTATTATCTATCGCTCTGGACAACAGTAATAACAATAAAAGCAATTGATTTTCCCTAACTTGAATGAACATTTTTATTTGAAAAATTGCTACAAAATTACGATTTTAATTTTTACGAGAGAGTACCTACTTCAAGAGAGCGATGATACAATATTTTTCTTGATGAAAGCATCGCTTTGTACGCCAAGAACACGAACCGAGGGGACTCCACATTTCACGAACTTTATGATTCAAATCTGCGAACTTTTGGCACCAGAAGCGTGACTCGTAATCGGGGGAAAAAAAAATCGAATTCACAAGACTCCGGGGGTTAGTAAAAAAGCCGAAAATAAATATGCGTTCACTCGTTTATTTTGAGTGGCAAGAAGAAAGGAGAGAGGCGGAATGGTAAGAAACGCAGTCTCAAATGACTGTACATTTGCTAATGCTGGGCTGATTCACTTGTAGTCAAAATTATTCACTTTCGGGACCAATTAAGTAGGTCGATTTTCCAATTGACTGCGTCATCTTTTAAAATGATTTTAAGGGATGGAAACACCCCTTAACATCAATTTTTTTTATAAGTCTGATTTTGGGGTTCGGATGGTAATGAAGGACTCTTCATCAAGGACTTGGATGAGAAACGAGGACTCTCGTTAATGGCGTTTATCAGAAAGCAGCGGTTGGTTATTTGTTGTTTTTTTTCAATTTCTGTTATTTCTAATATATTTTTTGTTAAACAAAAAATTATTTTTCTGGTTGTTGTTCAAAATAACACCAATAACATCAAACAAAATAATATAGAATCACATCAATGTTATTCAAAATAAGAATCAAAAGAACAATTAAAATAACAATCAAATCAAATATTATGTCAAAATAGCAATAAAAATAGCAATAATAACATTGTAATTTTTGTTGATATTTTTTTTAATCAAAGGATGAAACTCTCTACTTTTCCCCATCCCACATTCAAAATGGACACATCTGATTGAACAGCAGGGTACCTTGAACATTAAAGGAGGGTAAAATACATTTTTTTCTATTTATTCCACTTTTGACTGATAACAAACCGAATCGGATTAAACACACCTTGATTTACGTTCTTATCGCAGTCAACCTTTTCCCCCGCTATTGCGCCATTGGAGAGCGACGAAAATAAATTCGGCGAATTTGCGGAAATTTCATTTTACCTAATGTCGATTGCGGAAAACTTCGAATCCTTTTACGTATTCTCGTTAGAGAAACTCCTCGATTATTTCGGAGAAAAATCGATTTCGATAATAATAAAAATATAGAAATTAAGCAACAGGTCGTTGCAAAAAATCGAAAAAGATCTATCAGATACCTACCCCGATTAAAGACATTTCTACAAATTTGAAATTTCCGCGTGAAAAAGATCGCGCCGATCGATCATCTGTTTTTGAAATTCCGCCAGAAATCGTAAAAAACGATCGATCAGTTTCTTACACGGTTTGAATCGTAATACACACGTTTTTGGAATACACCCGTTTTTTAAATTCCGCCAAAAATGGAAAAACGATCGAATCTCGATCAACCAACAGGAATTCAAAAAAGTAAAAGATCGAGATTGTAACGATCGTAAAGCGAAAAAATGAGTCGAATAGAAAAAAGAGAAAAACGAAAAAAAAAATTCACCGAAACAATTTATTTTTTTTAAGGATGGCAAATTATTTTACTTCAAACTTTTTTTTTAAAGCTCGCATCTCCGAAATTTGATCTCCTACCTTTGAATTCCCTGTTAATTTGCCGAAAAACTTACTTTTTCGTAAAAAGCCTCGAAAACATGGAACGTGACGAATTCCTTCAAGATTAATTTTCCAGCGTGAGAAGTGAACGAAAACGAAACGGGCGCGCACTCGAGCGTGCGAGTGTTGTTCGTGACGAAAGTTCGTAAAAGGAACTAGCGAGATCTACGAGTGAGAGGACGCGGTCACAATCGGGGCATTCGGGCGAAGAGCCGACAAAATTTGAGGGTTGAAAGTGCCTGAGAAAAACGGGGCAGTAACCGTACATACGAGCGAGAGGCACTCGTAATTTTGAGTCAATTGTAAAGTGGAAGAGGTATGTGACTCGTTTCAAAAAGAATCTTGATGCAAAAGAGCGAACGGGAGGAGGGGGGGCTGTAGAGCAAAATAAAAAGTGAGGGATGTATATATAGAAAGCGCAGGAGAGTGCAGAAACTACCGAGAAAAAGGTGGGGATAGGGAATAAGGAAAAATAGAGAAGAAAGGGGAGAAGAAAGATTGGAGAAAAGGCAAAAACTAAAAAAGCAACCATACGACGAAAAAGAAAGAGCATGGAAAATAGAAGAAAATGTCTGGGACAAAGAAAACGAGAAATAAAGAAATAACGAAAATTAAAAAGTTCAAAAAAACAAACGAACAATTGCAAAAACGAAGCGACGGAGAAAGGAAGATAAAATTGAGAATACGAGGAAATGGAGGAACACAGGGGAGTTACCGAAAAATAATAAATATCGAGAAACGAGAGGAATCCCAGAAAGGAAGAGATTGCCAAAATAGAGTAGAAGTAATATTATAAGCAAAAGAGGGACGAAAAGAAGTAAAAATTTAAACGAAATCAAATCAAGTGAAAAATCAACGGGAACGCAGGAAAGCAGTAGAACCAGAACGAGAAAGCGAGGTGATAGCGAGAGTAAAATATGAAAAAGCAAAAAAAAAAGGAATGACAAGTATAAACGCATGGTAAAACTGGTAAAACCCGAGAAAGTCGAAAAACGAATAATTGAGGAGTGAACGAGCGACGAAACGGCATCAGCACGAGCAGCGTCGATTAAAATCGGGTCGGGATGCCAGCAGCTGGACATGATCAAGAGACCCGGAATGGAATGTCGGAAAGGGGAGTATCGTCCATTGCGCACTTCCGTCCTGCTCGGCTGCGCGTTATTGCTCACCGAGTAAGGAACGTATTAATAGTGCGATTCGGCACAATCCGATAAAATATTTGAAATGTATATCGGGGGTTGGAAGAGGGTCTGGGCAAGGGCGTTAAGCAGCTTCATGCTCGTTGCCGCCGTTGTCGCACGAAGGGTCTGGAGGGTGGGTTTCGCGAGACGTCGGGAGACGCACGGAGCCAGGGAATGCGGCAGCGAACCTCGAGGGACGTTGACCCCGCGACTAGTGCTGCAACCGCACCCCCCCCCCCCTCCCATTCCCCTCGTCCCGTACCAACGGCTTTTCCTCTCTCTCCCTCCCTCCCTCTTCTCTTCCTCCGTCCATCGCGTATAGTGCTATTAAGACCTAGCAATAAGTGATCTACGATAGAAGCAATAGTTGTAATGATAAACAGTAACAATAGTAATAATGATGAATAATAATAAATAAACATTTATGATGATAAATAATTTGAATCAATAAATTATGATAAATACATAATTATTTATAAACTGATCCGTTCGCAGTGCGGGTTAAGGCGCGGTTAGCGGGAAACGGATCGGGAGGTCCCGGGTTCAAGTCCCGGCAGCGGTCGAGATTTTTCTTCGAAATTTTTCGATGGAACGCGTTCCGCTGCCGGGAGGTGAACTTGCGACCGGCTGTACTGGCATAGGTTTCCTGCAGTTTCCCTATGCCCGTGCCAGAGATGGCACGGTGAATACGGTACAGAGGGGGTAAGTCGGCTGCGGCCGCAAGGGCGGTGGGGGGGGGGGGGGAGGTCAGGAGGAATCACGGTGGGGGAATAGGATGAAAAAAAACAAAGGTGGGGGAAAAAAGGAAGAAACATGGAGGGAGGCGACCGTAAAACACCCGAAGGGTATGACGGGATGGTACAATAAAAAAAAAATTAAAAAATACATCATTATTTATCATTATTTATTATTTATGGTTATAATATTAATGATGAATAATAATCACAAATAGTAATAAAGAAATTAATTATTTATTTCTCATCATTATTTACCTAACTAATATATATCTATATCTTTACTTATAATAAAATTGTAACAGACCGATGCCTGTACATTGAAGATATATTTTTTTTAATTATATGGGGGGTCTTTATTGAAGCAACAGAAGCCAAATCAACAGTTTTTAGAATTCTTGTCTGTCTGTCTGTCTGTACGCGCATCACGAAAAAACTACTGCATGGATTTGAATGCGGTTTTTACCGCTTTACTTCTAGATGCCTTACTAAAAATATAGACTATAGTTTACAACAGGAAAAGATATTCTTTCAATATTTTATTTTTTCATAAAATAATATCGTGTTGTAATTTAATACAACGCCATCTATTCAAACAATGAGGAATTCCTCAAAACTTAATGTTGACTTAGGCGTCTCAAAAAAATTACAACGTAGTTGTGCATTAATTTTTAATAGATGGCGCTCCTTACCTCTTTGGAGGTTTATCAAAAAAAAAAATGTGTTAATATTTAACACTGTACAAATTACTAGATGGCTTTTTCTTAAAGTATATAACGTATATATACGTATATATAATAACATTTGTTGTGTATAAAGTATTGTTTGAATACAACAAACGTTATATATAAAGGAATTTTTTAGAATGTATCTGAATTTTTTTTTTATATAGAAATAATACTAACTATCAATCTAGCCGTTCCAAGTCTTTTATTGGAATTCAATTCTTAACTATCACTGCAAAAATAGAATATAGATTCGAAGTACCACGCGTACGAAGTCGCGGGCAAAAGCTAGTTACACTATAAAAATGGATCATTATTTATAATGCTAAATAATAATAATAAATAAACATAGAAATACAAATGTTATTGCATTTGGAAGAATAATCATTATGAGATGAATTAGCGCCATAATGATTAGTATGAACGAAATATGAGAATTAATATCATACATCATTTTTTTTTATCGCGTTCACGTATTGATTGATTACGAGACATTCTAAAATATCCGCCCATTCGATTTTCATGCCGATTTGTGTTCTCGAAATGAGAAGATATAAAAGAGGCCATGAGAAAAAGAAATTCGCGCTCGTAAACGGAAAGCTGAGGTTTTTTTTTGCGATACTGCGCTTGCGCGAAGAACGCTGATTTTTCCCGTTACGACTACGGAGCAGGACAACGGGTAAAGAGGTTGGAGGGATCCTCAGTGAGAGCCCCGGACCTTTTTCCGCCCAGCAAGGGAGGAAAAATCTACCCGAATCAACCTCGCCGCTTAACCTACGCGTTGACTTTGCTCGCGATGTTACCGGAGCCCACAATGTTGATGCACTACGGGGGATGCGCGAGCGCATGTCCCTTAATGTCTTCTCGTGAAATGACCTCCGTTAAGACGTCGCCCCGACGGAAGGTGGAGAGGGGGTGAAAAGCCCACGAAGATGGTTTGGGTTGAGACGAAACGACGTCGAGGTTCGTCATATCGAAATGCAACGCTTTTGTTTCGCATAATTCGTTATTGTTATTTTTCTCTTTTCAATTTTTTTTGCTCTATTTTATTGTTATATTTTACGATGATTTTTGCCAAATTTTATTATTATATTGTTATATTTATTTCTATGTCTTGCAATGGGCTGTGACTTGGCCCAATTTACATTTATCTTTACACGTTTTTTTCCTTCTTTATATACATTTTCCTTATGTAATAGATATATTATAATGTGCAATTTATTTTATTATTATCTTTCCTTATATTTTCAACTTTTCTATTAAGACTAAATACTTTTCAACCTTTTAACATTTTTGCGTTTTTTTTTGTTATTTTAGGTTATGGTATGGTTTTTGCTTATCTTTGAGTAACATTTCGTTTTTTGGTACTTTTGTTATATTATTATTTATATATAATTGTTTTGATCTTTATGTCCTTATTTTGTTAACATCTTTGTTTTATCTCAAATTGGGCAAAAGTTTTTTTACTTTCGAATAATAAAATCTTTCATCATCTCTCTTTCTCTGCCTCCTTTGCTAGCCCATCAGCCCCATTCGCTTTTGTTCTTTCTCTGTGAGATGAGTAAAAAATCGATATTCTCGATAATGAAGCGCCGGCAGAATCAGTTCGTGGAAGCGTGCACGAACGAACAACCGAATCGAGATTACGGTCAGAGAAGAACCTTTCGATTGTATCTCGATTGAGATATAGGAGACTCGAATCAGCCGAATTCCGTCGCTCTTGGGCTACACGAATCTTCGTGTACCGCGCGAACTCCGCTCTTGTTCTATTTCCAACCCAAAAATCTCGTTTTTTTTTTCGTCACCAAAATATATTTAGAGTTAATAGGAGTCGAATGTCATAGATTACGGCTAATATTATAGCTGCTCTGAGAGGCATGATTAAGGCGTTTTACGGCAGGATTCAAACTTCGAAACTTCGAAATAAATCGATTTTTCTTTTACATTTTCCGGTAGTAAATGCAGTCGAGTAAATATTCTCGCGAAATGCTCCATCGCCGATTTTTTTCAAATTGATTTTCCTTTCACGAAAACTTCGAGCGCGTTTATCTCCAAACTACTCTTTTCACACTTAAGGACATGTTGAAGACGTACCACGTGACACACGAGTGCGAGAGAGATAGTCGAAATTAAAAAATCGCAATTTCTCAAGGGCGAAATATTTTTATCGTAAAATTCAAGCATCTATTTCTGTCCCCATGAATTCTGCATAGACGGATGCTCGATTTTTCGCCGTAAACTTAATCGATGCCGAGAAAACAGAAAATTCATGAGGTTATGTCGATGTTCGTCATGCCCTTAAGGCAGAAAGACCATTTACAAATTTGAAAAAATCGATTTCTTTGTTGCCATAAATTGATAGTTTAATTTCTTAAGAATATCGTATCCAACTTTTACAGCGAAATTCCAAGAATTGTTGGAGTTATCGCAAAAAGATGTCAACATAGTTCATGCCGAGTAAACAGAGCTATGCGACTTTGGCCGCGTTTTTCTCAAAACTATGTTTCTACCAACTGCTGGAGTGATTACGCCGAAACTATCCCACCGATTTCGATTAAATTTGTTACACATCTTCGTTACATCAGTAGTTTGTTGGTGAACCTCAATGATATTTTGAGTTCCAAAAATAAAACCTACTTTGGCCTTTAAATATAGCAAAAATTTCATGAAAAATCACAAAATTGACTTTGTTGAACTGCAATTTACTGAATTTTTCACACATTTCAAAAATCCTGATTCACCAACAGCGTATGGGTTTAGACTTTAAAAATCATTTTCATTTTTTGCCGATATTTAAAGCGTGATGGAAAACTCTAGCAGGACGGCAATTTTTTTGAAGTCTTCTTCTAAACATTAATATAGACGATGGCCAATTTGCATTTGAAAATAATGTATATATTATTTTCAAACAATAGAAATGTGTACAAAACATATTTAAAGATCAAAACTTCTATGTCGGTATATTCCTTCCACGAAAAAGAAAATCATACGAAACCTATCATTTCCGAGCTTGTAAATGATTTTCCTGCCTTAACTACTCCTTTTACTAGAAAAATAACTTTTTTGTTTAAAAATGTTGAGTTCTACTATTTTTTTTCGGTCAACAAGCAGTGGGGGAAAGAAGTGGGGAACTTTTTTTCTTCCCGTTTATTCGCCGCGATTTTGTTATTTTCACGCCTAGGTTAGACACGGCAGTTCGCTCGATTGCGAATGATCGAAACATTGGCAAGTGTCTAAGAACCGATGTTCGAATTTCAACGATGCAAATTTCAAACCGTCCCGTAGCGCTCGCCGTTTGTGGGCGATGAAAAATGCATCTCGGATTGAAGAAAATAAAAAAAAAATTATACGAAGCAGTCCACTGAAAGTGCGATCGAGTGGGGGAGGCTCTCTCCTCTCGAACGGTCGAAGCGCAACCGGACAGGAAGAAAGTATCGAAAAAACGGACCGATTTTTTTTTTTCGCCCCCATGCAAAATATTCCACACTGGCCGATTGATGAAAAGGAAAAAAGTGGCCTCCGCTTGGGTGCTACCGATCCGCTGTTCGGTTCGGTGTACCTCGTTCCCGCACATGAACACACTTGGCAAATTCACGCGCGTGTAATTTACGGACGATGCACCGTATTGATTTTCGTTACACGGCGTGTCTCATCCCGCTCCCCTCCCCCGACCCTCCTAGCCCCCGCACCACTCCTTTCCATTGTGGATTGATGTTTTGCGGTTCGCGTCTACGATGCATGTCTGTGGACATGTGCCAAAGGCGTTTAGTCTCGTGCATACATATGTGTGTGTGTCGTCTACGTTTATCGGTCCATAATTAATGCCCATATAAATCAGAGGCTATTGAAATGTTCATAGGCTTTCATAGGCGTTTATAGTGAATGGATAGAGATAGGTGGTGAGGGGCTGGGCGACGGGGGGGGGGGCAATTGGGTAAAGGAAGGGTCGAGGAGCACGAACGGAAATTTCTTTGGGTTTGTTTGATGTTGATGGATGGTTGGGGAAAAAGTTTGCTCGAAATAGGAAAATCGTGGATTTACGAGGCTAGATCATGTCGTACATGATAAGAAGGCGAATTAGCTTATTTGAGGATATTTGTACGCCATAATCATAATAGTATATAGAAAGTAGTTGGCAAAATTATCAAATACAATTTTTCGACGATAATTGTTTGAAAACATTACGTGAATCTTCCTCATCGTCATATGACATACAAAATTCATAGCTATCAAAAGGTATCATAGGTCATCATAGGTATACAAAATTTGAAAAGGTTTCACCGTTTGGTAATCGAGATATTCAGTGGTAAAAATGGGAACGTTAACACGAGGTCTTATAGGAAGTTATCAAAACAGACGATTTTTTACATCAAATATTACGATTTCTAGACAGTAAAACTTTCTCTAAATTTATCCACAGTTGAGTGTGATTGTTCAGAAGATTCATACAAATTTTAACTAACGAAGGAACTATAATTCCTGAAAATTTCAAAAATGTTGGCTACTTTTTAATACCCATCCATGATACCTTAAAATCTGCGAGACATAACAACAAACATTTTTAAATAACGATACAAACGTTAGCGGCACTTCCTGAAACTTACCATATCCCTGCACATTTCGCAGGCATTTAACATGGACTCCTTCGAGTGGAAAACTGTTCCATGGCTGCAAGTTTAGGAACTAGAGAAAATGAATTTTCGCTGCACTCGAACGACACGAACTTGAACGTCGGGAGGTTAGAGCGGGAGATGAGATTCTCGGAAAAAAGTATAAAAAGAGTGTAATAAGAAGTCTGACGAGGAGACCGAAGCGAGGAAAAACTAAAAGGCTGGTAGAGCCGAAGTGGGAGCTGAAGATGGAAATTGACTGAGGACGTTGCTCCCACTCGAAGATTGCTGGAGACAAAACTCAAGACAGAGAACGAATATTGCTCAGCCGCAGCAGCGCAGTCTAGAAGGAGTATTCGTGGTTACAGATTTTAGCGATTTCTCGTTTTACCGGAACGATCCTCTTTTCCCCTCGATCGTATGAGCTTTCCTGAGAGAACCTCTTGTAGGTACTGTGATCGAGGCCACGGACCTCTCGGTACACGTATTACGTATTAAAAGTATTTCCACGTATACACTATATGGTACTAATATTACAAACTCGATTGTATATGTATATTAGGGTTGTTCTTATTTTTAGTAATTTCGAATTTTACTGCACGTACCGACCAAAAAGCTAACTAATGTACGGTAACCTGGTCTACGCGTACGCAATCGATAAGAGTACGCAACACCAAAAGCTGTGAAATTTGTTACGATGCGCGGCTAACTTCAGTCGCATTTTGATGTAAACTGTAATAAAAGATGCTGTGTGAAAGAGAAATCCAATCCGGCAGGAAACCCAGAAATTACGTAAGTTTGAAGACTTTTTCTCGAAATCTTAAATATTTGTCCTATTTTTAAAGTATTTTTGAGACAATAATGCAATTATTTTATAAAACCAAAGTAAACTGTGAAATTTTTAAAGACGATGCCTAACGCATGCACCGAGCGAAATTCCGGTCAATGCCAAGAAATGGCGTTGAATTTCGCTCGTACTCGCATACTCTTATCCAATAAGGTAGGTGCGGCTAATAAGGCCTGTCGGATATTAAGGCATAGCTAAGGAATATCTATTAAATCATGAAAAACATGTACAAGTTTAAATATTATCCATTATTTTAGTACATTTTCTACTAAATAGAACAGAAAAATTGATATTTTTACCTTAACCCTCTATATCATAATGAAGTCTGTAAGCAACATACCGTTCGACCTACCACTAAATTCATACGATTCATTTTTTGATATTATATTGCACTGTATACCGTAGTCTACAAACCGAAGTAACGAACAGGTACTAAAACTTATCATTAGGTGGCGTTACCTGTCACAAATTGAAGTTTTTCACAAATTCGTTAGTGGTTTGAACAAGTTCGCGTGTGCTCCGTATTGAAAATTATTTAAAAATAGTTTTTTCGTGTTTTGAGGCCTTATTGTGAATAACATGGACAGGTAAGTGTTAAAATATTTGATATTTAACGTTATCAATAACATTTATTTTCATTATTTTGCTCTTTTTTGTAAATTTGTTTGGGTTTGTTTTTCTTTTTTTTTATAATAATTGAATAAATGAAAAACTATGAAACACGTATATTCTTATTTTGTTTTAATTATCCGTAAACCACAAAAAATAAAAAAACCATGTTCTTGAGTTATAGCAGGTTGAACAAAAGCGAAATATTAAAATGAAAAATTAATGGCTAATCAGGCCTACGTCTTTGAAATACTTAAATAATTGTAATATATTCAATTTTTATTTTTTTTGGGATGAAATCATGTGAACAAAGTAATAATATTTAGATTATTCATCTCGAATACCAGAGATACTAAAACTATAGTCTAATAACTTACACTACTGCTCAAAAGTTTGGATACACCAGGCGCTATTTTTTCCCGCACTTAAAGTGTGATAGCTCTGCCAAAAAAAAGATATTCGAAAATCCAAAGCGGCATTTTAAAGAAGATATATCAGGCTTCAGTTTACTGTATTTTAATATTTTTTTCAACTCGCAAATCCGGCGCCAATGCTAAGAAATTTTTTTTTATTCTTTTTTTTCTCATAAAAGCTTGAAAGGGCACACAGAAGCTCCATATTGATTTTTTAAAAAGTTTTTTGCGATTTTTTTTTCGGAGTTATTTCATTTTTTGCCAAAAACGACAAATTTTGCAAAATTCAAAATAACCCGAGAACGATAGGTTTTAAGAGAAAATGTTATAGATACAAAAAACTGCGTATTTCCATAATAAATCGCCTGGAATTTTTCCAGAATTTTTTCCTGACATTTATTTTTTTCACGAGTATTTTTTCGAAATCGACGAGTCAATTTTTTTTTCTTTCAGGCCTATAAAATGTTTTAAGGCACTTAAAACATTAAAACATTACCTTAAACCTACCTACCTTACATTACCTTAAA